>PPHD01017022.1:2665-15264 GCA_002909625.1 Bambusicola thoracicus
AATTAAACACAAAACTTTTTTTTTTTTTTTTCTCCTCATTTCTACTAGCTTGTTTCTAAACCATTTAAAATAAAGAGCTTGAGCATGTATGGCATTTAAAAAACCTTTCACATGATGTTTTAAAAACAGATCAATTTCAGCATTAAAATGTTAGGAATTCAGCCAAGGAAAATTCAGCTCAGGGTTTTATAGCTATGATGATAATGTATTGTATTTGTCTTCCTTGAAATGATTGTAACAGTAGAGTTGAACCTAGTGAATTACATACTTTAGGAGTGTTTGCCAGAATGCTATTTGAGGGGGATTACTATAGTCTTCCCTTAACCAAAGCAAAGGGGAAGATGGATCATTCTGTGAAGTATTTAAATGAAGGAGAACAGTCTTCACAAATTTTCTAAGATAATTCATTTGAATTGAACAGAAGATCATGTGTGTGCATGCCAGTTATCACACTTAACTTCTTGGCAGAGTGTATGAGGGTGTACTGGAAGGAGATTTTTGCTTTTCTTAATCCTGTAGCCTGAATTAAAAATGTATTGACTGCTCATTGGTGACATCAAACCATTTCCAGCTAGCCTGGAAATGTTCTTATTTGATTGTGCTTTTAATGTTTAAAAAATTAACATCATGACCTGTCTAATATAAATAATGAAATGCCCAGAAAAATATAAGCTACTACTGCTTCTTTTAGCAGAACTCTAGGATATTCAGAAGTTGTAATGCATCTAAAAATCTGGCAGAAGAACAGCGTGTTTTATTTTCTGTCTTCTAAGTAGGTGCTGTACATATAATGTGTTATTATATACCAGTGTAACTACTTTGAGACTGACTGCAGGAAGCGTGCATTCCTCCTTCCATGCCATTTACCAAAATCCTTGATTTGAAGAATGAGTTGGGGACAGTTATTTTTGCAACCGGGTGAGGTCCTGATTCAAGGTAGCATGCAGTAGGAATCCAGAGTTCAGCTACATTCTTCTGTTTTCTTTATCTGCCTTGTGACTTTTCTGAGATCAAAGCGTGTGCCTCAAATCTGGCATCTGCTCGAGTGCTTTCCTGAATAGGAAATAGGATAATTTCCTGAACAAGAGTCTTGGGAACACAAGTAAGTAAGTGTAGATGAAGTGAGGCAAAAATAATGGGCTTGGATGCTATTTGGACAGAGAGGCGAATAGTAGTGTTCAAAGATTTCATTCTGGAAAACATTTTTATAGATCACTGAGAAAATGTTTTGCTTCAGAATCAACATGAACTGGAATTTTCAAATATTTAATAGCACCCAGGCATGTTTTATCCACCTGCACAATTAAAAGACTGGTTGAATCATGAGTACTGTTTTCATTGGGTACTTAGCAGTAGGCCTGGATTCCTTCATCACACAGAGTGCTAGAAAAGGCTGAAGCATATTTAGGGTTTTCAGACGCAGCACAGGATCCAACGCAAGAAGAAATGAGCAAATTGGCAGTCTCTGAGTTAGTACCTGAGATGAGCATGAACGTTTTTCTGCTGATCAAAGCAGTGTGGAAGTAGAAGTAATATTTCTGTTGCCATTTAGGGTGCTTTTTAGGAGGACTGAAAATAAGGGGAAGAGATGAAGGAAGTCAGAAAGTGTGGAAAAAAATCACTAGTGGTATCCTTGAAGTATTGCATAAAAACAACCGTTTGCTTTTCTGTATTGTCTCCTAGGTCACATATGCAGCAAAGCGTCCTTAAAATTCTTCTGAGACAAACAGGCAGAATGAAAAGAATAAATTTGCACATACAGATACAGTGGTAAAAAAACAGAAATGTGAAAACTCAAACTGATGCCTTTGCCATGGATATCACCTGTGTTAGATGGAACCAAAGCTAAAAATGAGAGACAGTGGGGCAAAGCATCTGATCTGGATGGCAGCTGAAAGCAGCTAAGTGGAATGTGCCACGAGGCTGTCTTCGGGCATGATCTCTGTGGTTTTGCACTAACAAAAAAGGCTAATTAGTGCCAGGTTATATCCTTCTGGTCGAAGTGAAGAGTTAGATAGAGAATGTAAATCCCAGGAGAAAATCGTTAGGACCTGTCATATGGAAAGTGAATCCACTTAGCTGTCCCCAGAGAAGGTAAAGCTTAAAACCTGATCGTTATTACTTTAACACGGAAAATTAAGGGGGGGTGTAGGTATGTGTGTTTTTACCTCCTAACCTCTGTTGCTAGTACTGACGATATTCTTTATAACCCCTGTGGCTTCAGCCACTGCAGGGAAGTGTTCATGTTCAGCTTGGCTCAGTGCTGCACGGTCCATTTTAATCACTGTGCAGAATGAAAGGGTAACAGTTTTACTGTGGTGCTCAGTCTGAGGAAGGGCTCAAAGCAGTAGCCGACTGTTCTTCAGCGGAATTTCTCGATTCTTACAGATAGTTTTTAGCAAATTATAAAACATACTGACAAAGGCCTTTAATGGGTGTCATAAAACATTCCCTCTTTAGTGTTTTCTTACTGTTCTGAAACTAACCAAATTACCTTGTGTGCTCTGTTCAAATTCAGCTGCTATGGTAGTATAACTAGTGTTAATATTCTAGAGCTATACTGGATGTTGGGAATTTTCTGGGCGCATCCATCACTAGCTTTTGAAGAAAGCTCGGGGAGTGCCACTGCTTTTCCTCGTGATGTGGCATGCCGCTGAATCAAAGCCCGTAATGCAGGCTGGTGGTTATCTGTCTCTCTTTCATGGTGGTGAGCCCAAAATTAAATTGCTGCATTGAATGCTCTGGCTGGTTGAGCTTTTTCTCTTATCCTGTGATTGCGTGCTCTCCCCTGCTTATTCTCACTAGTTAACTCCCAGTACTCTCCTCTCTTTTTCTGCTTCTGTTTTGCTACAGCTGCTCAAACTGTTTCAGGTCTCTGTTGAAGGAAATAGCATGAGAGATGAGTAATTGGAACCCCAAATAAATATTTGAGGAGAGTGGAGCTTAGTTCTGTGTTTCCTTGGCACAGCTCTCTTCTTCACAGTTCGAAAGCTGACTGTGTTTATCCAGAGTCCTTCTCAATCTCTAACTTACTGGCCTTTGACCCCTCTGTTTCACTGTCTGATTTTGGTTGAAATAACATTTAAGATTTTGTATTCTGTGATGAGCGATAAGCAAGCTTGTCTCAAATTTTGGCATTTATTTTCCAAAATGCTAGGAGCAGAATTTTCCCTGTCTGGTAGCGTTTCTGCACTTGTGTGCATTGGTTGTTCAGGAGCATTTACCTGTTCTGACATGATTAGGTACAGAACTCCTTTGCAGCCTGCATATGCCGTGAGACTCCCACCCTCTGTATTCCCTCTACCAGCTGTAACTCGTGTTTTAATGCCTTGTGTATCTCTTCACTCTGGCCTAGTCACCTGCTCTTCTGTGTGCTGAAGCTTGTGGTCTTAGTGTGGGATCTGTTCAAAGGGAAGGAGGCTGAAGTGGGAAGTGGTGAATTGCTTTGTGTATTAAAGGGGAGGATGTTTGACAATGCCTGGGTTGTTTTGCCATCAATTAAATTCAATATTTACAAGTTGGCAGATGAGGACAAGAGCAGGCTTGATGGTAAATGTAATCTGTGAACTCTGGAGCTTCTGTAAACCCAGCAGAAGCGTTTAACTCCTTTTCCTACCCGTCTGTTACTTCTTCTTTTGTTCCCTGCTTAAGCCAGGTTCTTTGTTCAAACTGTCTTGCTTACCAAGGGATGCTTGTTATTCTTGCCACACTCTTTGATTTCTCTACCTTCACATGCTTGTGCTAAGATACGCTTTAACCTAAATCTGTGTTTCCTTTTCTGCCTCATAGCTATGCTCTTCTGCTACTTCACTGCTCCTACTTAAGCCACATTGGTTCTTCTCTCTATCCTTTGACCCTCATAGTGTCAGCGGTGATTAGGCCTTATGTGTGTTATGTCCCTCAGCCAGTGGTTACTGGAGAAGCTGTATTTTAAAGGATTTATTGCAGAAATCTGTCTGTGAAAGGCTAGCCAGTAGCCCTCACCGTTGATTTAAACACCTCCTTTTCTTGCCACCACTGTGCACCTGTACGCCAGGAGGGACCAAAGAACAACAGCACATGCTGATAGGATTACATGTCAAAATTGCTAGGTATCTCCAGCTTTTGTTGTGTGCACTCCGCAGCGTACAGCAAATTGATAAGTGTGTCATGTGTTAAAATACATGACTGGAATTAACATGCAAATTACAGTGGTTTATCATTCGTTTTAATACTCATTTTATCTGGACTTCCGTGCTTTTAAATTAGTTTAGATGAAATACCGCACTGGTGCCACAAGGGCAAGCACATCTCCCATGTAAACAGATACATGGGTATTTTAAAAGAAATTACAAGCACATATACATAATGTATATACATATCTGTATTTGTATTCATGTGAAACTTTTGAAAACACTTGTCTTTTGGAGACAAACTGCTCAATCTACATGTATTTTTACTCTGGGTTTCTTTATGGCCGTTTCATTGCTCATGAAGCAGCGTTGCACATCTAGACTTTGATGTGTTTTTTTTTTACACTCTTATCCACTAATTAACTTCATTAATTTTGCAATTAATGATGTTAATTAGTTGGTAAAAATGCTATATGAAACTTCAAAGTTTGCATTTTAATCATAGTTTGTATTAAAAATAATTATTACACCCATGATTACTAAGCTCCGTTCACTTAGCTCAGACGGAGTCATGTGATATTAAAAATAGCTTTGTTCTGCTTTTCCAAGCTAGTTAGAAGCATTCTTCACTAACAAGTACTGAGACTTTGTCCAGTATCTGTAAATGCAGGTACAGGGGGAAGGCAGGGAATAAGACAAAGTCAGTTTGATCTTGATGTGTCAGGCTGGGTGTTGGGTTTCATGTTGGCTACACAGAGAAATGAGCAGTAAAAATAATTTAAAAGTTTGCTGCCACTGATAACTGTGGGAACAATACTTGGCTACCAGTCTCTTCTCATTTGATGAGCCCATTCTGGACTGTATCAGTGTGATCACAGTCAATTGTGTTTATACAAGGGGAGAAGAATGGTAAGGAAAACCTAGATGCCTGATCAAGGACAGCAAAGGAAGGACATCAGTAAATTAAAGCAAATACTGGAAGTTCGTTTGGGCTGGCATGGATACTGGAATGCAGTAGTGGTAATGATAAGAGCAGAAATGTGTAGTAACTGTGGAGGTGTGGGTGACCTCAGTAATGTAGCCCCTGTAGAAACGCACCATATGGTACCTACAGAGCAGCCTGCAGCATTTTCACGCCATCTCCCTAAGTTTAATAAAAAATATGTGCATGAGCATACAGAAGTATGTAAACAAATGCATTGTTTAAACAGATGGGCATTCCCTTATAGTTGAAGCCATGCAGAAGGCCTACTGTGTGGGAGCTGTTTAGTTGTGTTTTTGTTGTTTTTTTTTTTTCTCCCCTGGCTGTGTGATGTCGCTTTGGCAGACTGCTCCAAACTGTCTGCATTACCTGCCTTTGAGTAGTCATGGTGAGGGCTGGGCAGCCTGGTTGGCCCCTTATGTGAAGTGTTAAGAGGGTTCCCTGAAGGCTTCCTCTTCCACTCATCTCCAGAATTTGGAGTGTCAGACCTTTACGGGAAACTCAGTGGCCAGTGGGGTTTTCTTCCATGACGTCTGCATGGTGGCCATTCTTGCTGTGACTTCATCTGGTGCTGGCCATAGCCCAGAGGGATAGCGTGTGACTGCTGCACGTCTGGCGGCCTGTGCTGGGGCGCCATGTGTGCTCCTGCTTCCATGTCTCAGTGATGACATAGTGGAGGAGGCACTGAAATGGCAGCTGAAACAGCTGACTGGGTGGAGTGGCTCAAAGGAGGAAGGCCAAGAAGGCAGGACCTTCAGCCTGGGGAGGAGAAGAATGAGAGAAGGTGTGCTTGAAGCTTACAGAATGGCAAGGCATGCCTAAAGCAGGGCTACATTCACTGGGTCCTTTAGCACTAGATTTAGGGGACACAATGAAATGCATGGAAGACTGAATTTGAAACAAACAAAAAAAGTTGTCTTCACGCAGATGTTCTGATGCTTGCTGTCTTAAGAGGCAGTGGCGACAGGACAGTTACCAGCAGCTTCAGAGGGGCAGATGAGACAAACCCACAGGCCACGCAGTTTGCCAGTTGTTTCTGAGAGTAACAGGTAGGGTGGCCCTCAGGCAGTGTCCATGCAGCAGCCCAGGGGTGCTGGGGAAGCTGGAGGGACAGGGAAGCAAGTAGTGCCCACCCAAGACCGGACAGCGCCTTTGTCAGGTCTCTGGCAGTTGTATGTCCATGCGTAATGTTGACACCAACTGTCCAGCCAAGCAGCACTGCTGTCTGGTCATCACTGGACTGTAATATGTATTGCATCCATTTTTATAGTTTATATTTTCAACAGACTCTATAACATCAGTAATGTCATTCAGGTAATTATACTGTAATTGACCTTAGCGTTGAGCATCCTTGGCTTTTACTGCAGTTTCCTTAATACTTCAGGATGGTCAATTATCTCATAATCCCACTTTGTTGGCAACGATTGTTTTAATTATTACACTCCAAATAGATCATTGTAGCAGTAAGGGTACACTGGGGAACGGTCATATTCATGAATGCTTTAAAGAGTTATCAGCTTTATTGCGGGGGAGGGCTTTTCATCCTGTCATCTCTAGTCATTACCTTTAACACTGATTCTTTTCAGGTATAACTTAGTCTGTTCAGTCAAGGTCTTCATCTGCAGGAGCGAGCATATGTATAGCTTTAGGTTTACAGGATTTGAGAGCAGTTAGAAGACTGCACAATCTGACTGTATTGATTTTTTTTTTCTTTTTTTTTTCCTGCCATTACACCATGAGTCATCTTTGTTAATGCAAGTAACTTCAGTGGAAGCTGGAGTTAAAATGGTGACTTCAGTACCTCTGCTTTCTCTTTTTCCAGGCAGTCTCAAGTATTAATTATACCTAGTAGAAAGTGAGGATGCTGATGTTTGCCTTGTTACCAGTGAGAATTTTATGGCTCAGTAAGAGGCTTATATTGCCCTCTTTATGATCATTTAATTTGTTCCTGTGTGGCACCAATATTCCACCAGGAGCAGTACCCTGTGAGCATTGTAGAGAAAATGCTCTGCTTTTCTCCATTTGGAGTTGTGAAACTCCAAATGGCCTTCATGATGGGCAGTCTTTTTGTTTAGCACTGTGCTCAGCACTGCCCAAAATACACAGTAAGGTATACCACGTCATGTTTTACGGTCTAGTGCAACAGATACTGTGGATCCAGCACTGGAAACAAACAGTTTCACTTCTTAAGCCAATTATGTGAAGAAGGCAATGTACTCAGCCTTTTTATAAATGTATCTGCTCAGATGTTTTTTGTCAGCGTTTTGTGGTGTATTTAACATGAATAAAAATGTCCTACCTAAGCAGAAAATGAAAAACTGGTACATTTTGTTAAAATGGAAACTAAATGTAACCCACTTTCCCCAAATAATATTCTTTCCTATGTCTGATCTAATTATTATATGTGGGCAAACTCTGTGTTGGTTAGTAGGAAATTGCTACTTTTTCTAGTAGGTTAATGTTTTTTTGTTGAAGAAAACAGCAGTGTGAAAAGACTTACTTCTCTATAAATTTTCATAGTCAGTAAAATGAGGACTCTGCCCCATTAGGTTACCGCCTGCCGAGGCATAATGCTGAATCTTTTAATTTCTCTCAGTAGCCATTCTGCTCCCATTTCTTAAAGGCAATATTAGAACGGCACTGATGTTTTAATCGAGAAACAGTACAGAATCTGGCAAGCTAAATGGTGTGCTTCAGTGGTTGTTGCCTCACAGCTTGCAAAAATGAGGAGTTGGAATACATAGATTTGCAGACACCGAAACTAGAATGTGTATGGGTACAGGGTTAATATGTAGGAATTTGGTCAGTGGAAACCGTGAAGATATTGTTACACCCCATATATAGATAGATCTGTACAGATGTGCTGGTGGACTGAACTTCTGTTGTAAACAATTAGAAGAAACGCAGTGTAGCTAGTGGTTGTCCCTCACATAATGAAATTAATAGGAGTTAAGTTTCTTACAAAGATCTAAATCATTGCCTGTTGGCTAAGTGGACGTATTACTCCTTAGCATGAGAAATTTAGATTTGTCAGCACTAATACCAGAGATCCCATGAAGTTAGGTATCTGTAGGTGCATTAGATACTGAGCAGAAAAGAAGCTGGTATTCCAGGAGTACTGGTTGACTGCTCTCTGTGCAAAAAAAAAAAAAAAAAAAAAGGGAATGTTTAAAGTTTGAAGCGAGGACGTTTAGTTTGTTGAGTAGTAATTGACTCTTCAGATAAAATAATGTTAGTCCAAGTTCACTGGCCAAATTTCAGTTTGGGAAATAAGATTCTAATGCTTCCCTCACTCCACTAATTTGCCCACTCTCCCCATCAGCTGTCATTAGGTTAGTTGTCAACTTTTTTTCTACGAATGTCAGGTGGGATACCCTATTTTCATATCAGAATCAAGTCTGATTCATCTTCAAGCAATAAAACCATTAAGCTGTGTGCACTGCTCCAGTGCCCAATGTGGTACTCATCCTTTATGTGCTAGTGATAATTAACTACTTTATCATTCTAGTAGGAAGCTTTAATTTATTACTTTATTAAGCAGTGAAATCAAAGATGAAAATGGTATCTGTAGCACATAGCTAACTAGATTGTGAAAAATGGAACTATACAGTTTCAAATTCATGAAAATAAGTATTTCTATTTAAATAAGTGCAGTAATTTACTTTAATTCTTTAGACATCAGTCTAATTTGTAGTTTACTGGTGATTATTTTTCTTCGTTTTAAAGTAATTTGCTTTCTGTAGGGTGAAGTTGAGAAATAATGAGTTGAATTCACATTACAAGCTACCGCCTTCCAAATTATAAATGAATATAAATGTAATAGTACTCTGCTATTAAAATCTTTTGCAAAAGACCGTGCTGTATCATTGCAGTAAACAAATACATTTTTCAAACTATCAGTTCACTTAATACTGTTTCTACTTAGCCTCCGTTTTTAAGGATTCTGTGCTTACTGTCACTGCTGTCTCCAAATGCCTTAACATACATTTTCTTTTCAGAGCAAACAATAGCATTTTTAATTTGTCATTTACAATGTAACAGTTGATAAATGATCTACCTTAAAGCAAAACCAGTGAACATGTTTTAAGATGTTCTTTTCTTAGGGTAGGAAATCCATGTGCGCTGTCAAAAGGAGGAGCAGGGAGGGAAATGAGAAAGTTCCCGGCAGTGCTCAGCACTGGCTTTTCACTAAAATTTTATTGTTTCTACTCAGCTTACTTGAAGGATAAATAACAATC
This sequence comes from Bambusicola thoracicus, assembly GCA_002909625.1. NCBI lineage: Eukaryota > Metazoa > Chordata > Aves > Galliformes > Phasianidae > Bambusicola > Bambusicola thoracicus. The sequence goes on from PPHD01017022.1 coordinate 11,998, forward strand.
ACCAGTTAAGAGAGCTAAAGATTTCTTTCAAATTCCACCACTCGTTAATCTGAGCTACCGTTGACAAGAACTGGAAATTTTAAAGAAGTAGCAGCTCGGTGTCCAGGCAAGGAGAAACGTATTGTTATGTGACTTGAGCAGTGACTGCAGCTGAACTTGTGGTTAAATGTTCTCAATTACTACCAGAAGTTGTGTGTAGTATGTTGAGGAAACAAGAAATTCAGTAAAAGCAATGGAACAGAAGTTGCAGAGCATAAATGCTGACTTCTGGGTTTGTATTCCTGGTGATTGTGAAAAAATAAATCTATGGGGGTGTGCAGTTAACACTAAAACCAGAGTGTTGTACTGTACAGCTGTATCAAAGAACAACAACTTACTATAAGACGTGGAAGAAAATCTCAAAACCACTGTTTCTGTGTGTGCAGGAGGGTCTAAAATCCAGCAGGAAGGACTTCTTTTGTTGTTCTTCTCAACCTCTTACATAAGGAGGATAGAGAGATGCAAACAGCGGGGTTTAAACTGAGGATTGTTTCCGTCTTCATTCCTGTCAGTTTCAATTCTGCAAAGTAGCAGATCACATCCTTTAGTTACGTATGTTCAACCATTGACTTCAGCGTGAGATGGTTTAGCGTGTGGTTAAATGCTTTCTTGAGTTAGGGCCAGAAGCTGCTGCTGCTGCTAAGAGCAATCCTAGAAGAAATTTTGCATCTTTCATTACTTCGTTGTTTGTGTATGAACACAAAGGCTCCACCAAGCTCTGGAAATATGTTAGGAGTTGATAAATGTCATCTCGATTGTTTAAAAAAGGAGAGCAGAGTTGCTGGATGACAGTGTATAAAGTGCAAATTACCTTCCATTCTTTCCCATCCCATAAATGTGCTCTGTAATCATCATTGGTAAGTGAGGTCCACAGAATGGCAGAAGACTCCCTGAGCCGCTGCGTTGTATTCCTGTCTACTGTAGGCACAACTGGAAACTGTAAGAGGTGTTGGATTAAAATGAGTACAGAGGTTTTCCCCTATTTCCAGTTGCAGGACTATTACTCAGAAGCTTGCTTTAGATTTTACTAGGAATCTTCATTCAAATGTTTACTGAGGTCTGTCCTAGCTTGAACAATCTTTGTTCTTCTTGTTGTGATTTCTGCAGGCATACACATGCACACACTTCTGAGAGGTCATTCTTCTGGGAGTATTGATTTAACATGCATATTTATAAAGGAAACAAGCCAAAATTAGGCCAATGCAAAGTATTCACAAAATGGTCCAAAGTAGCTTTACATTCATCTTACTAACACTGCAGATATCAGTTCCTCAGTGTAAATTGGTCTCCTTTATCTGTGTCTCTTGCAGCACTGTGCACTTTTAACACAAGAAACTTGCTGGGTAGCTATCGCTGAGTAAAACCCGAAGTGCTGTCCATAAGAGCAGCTATAAATCATCTTGTTGGGTTAAGTTCTGTTGAGGGAATTTGACAAAAGAAGTCCTGTTTGGAAGAAGCATCTGATGTGTTTTCTCCATCTCTTTTCTAACTGCAGAGCTCTTCTGTATCTCCCTCAGCCAGTTTCAGAACAGCAGAAAAGCACAGAAATTCGACAGATTATTCTTCAGAGAGTAAAAAACAGAAAACAGAAGAGAAGGAAATAGCAGCTCGTTATGTGAGTAAAAAATTACGTTGTGTACTGTTAAACTTAAATGTTCCTCTGTAATTTCACCCATTTCCTACTACATAACTAATTTTAAAATTGATGTTCAGGATTTTACTATGTTTTTACTGTCTGTACCTACCATCTGCAGTGGTTAGAAGGCTTGTATGTGTAGGATTGATAGCATTTTTGATAACATAAATAAAGAACACATGGAAAGCAGTGAATGAGGATAGAGCATTAATTAGACTGGGACTTGGCAAATTTGCGGTCTAGCTTGTTTCTACTTCTTGGTGTAGTGCAACCTTGGGTGAGGATTTTCATCCTCTATTTCATCCACTGATCTGAAAACTGATCTGGGAACAATGCTGTAGCTGGTGGAACCTTTTAAGGATAAGCACTGTACGTGACCTAAAGATTGTAGTTTTGTTACTGGATAAATCTTGGTTTAAATAAAGGCTACCTTACATAGTTGCGAGCAGCTTTTTCATTTCTTTCGCTTAATTTTTCTTCTTACTTAAGAAACTGCAGGGCATTAAATATGTACTTTTTACACACTGTGTCTTCTTATTGCAGGACAGTGATGGTGAAAAGAGTGATGACAACTTGGTAGTTGATGTTTCCAATGAGGTACACAAAATGTTTTCGGTTGTTTTTTTGGTTGCTTTTTTTGTTTGTTTGTTTCATTGGTTTTTTTTGTACCTTACAATGGTGAGGGTTGGATGGTGATGTCTTCAGTACTATCTGTGGATTTTGGGTATGAATAAGATTACAGCCTTTACCTTCATAAGAGAGCCAGCAGTGCTTGAGGGAGGTCCAATCAGGTCTCTCTTTAGGATAAAAATCAGGCCTGTAACACTTATTTCTGCAAAAGACATTTTTTATTACTTGTACACCCCAAAAGTGTGCTCTGAATCCAGCCCAGTACAGCTCATCAGTGGTATTTTCTTTCACTCTGGCCTTCGTTTCTTTTGTGAATTTATCAGGTCTGCCACATGCCTCAAACCTTTCTAGCCTGACACTTGAAGAATGAGACTTATTTGCCTATTTCAGTATCCACAGACTTCAAACATTATTTTTTGATGGTTAATGACATCAATTTTTAAGACTTCCTTAAAAAAAAAAATCTGTTACTGTAAATCTTGATTTTAGAATTTTATCTACTAAATTGCTTAAGGACTAAAGGAGTATGTTACAGTTCTTCACTCCGAAGTGCAAGTTGCTCAGGACAAGCACTGTTGGCTAGTATGAACTTTTTATAGTAATCCATGTTGCTGATGTTTAGGATCCTTCCTCTCCACGGGGGAGCCCAGCACACTCTCCAAGGGAGAATGGCTTGGACAAGACTCGACTGCTGAAGAAAGATGCGCCAATTAGTCCAGCGTCTATTGCATCCTCCAGCAGTACTCCTTCCTCCAAATCCAAAGAACTTAGCCTTGTAAGTGCTTCTGAATTCATCTGACCTGAGTTAATACACAGAAACAGTTGCTTACCAGATTTCTAGCTGGATACAATTTGAATTTCTGCAACTATCAGTAAAGCATTATGAAGCATTAGTTTAAAATCTGTGTAATTTCTTTCTTTCTTTCTCTCTTTCTTCTTTTTTTTTTTTTTTTTTTTTTTTT
>PPHD01017023.1:0-13381 GCA_002909625.1 Bambusicola thoracicus
TTTTTTAATTATTTTTTTTAACTCTCTGAGAAAAATATTAACTGAGAGATTAAAAGTGACATTTTTTGTGCCTTGTCAGGAGTGAGCTGACTTATTAAAAAATAATAATAATAATAATAAAAATGAACTGTCTGTCTGACATACACATGAAGTTGGTGACATGTCTCTTAGTAAGTATTGATCACTCAAGACTTTTCTGTTTGCTTATTGCAATGTAGCTAATGATCTCTTTTTATTTTGGCTCTGAATTCTTATCATGGCCCAGCTGCTTTCTCTGGAACGTATTAGATCTTGCTTCTGCTTTGTAAATGGGCTATGGAAATTAAGTTTGCTTTCCTGGGCAAACAGCATTTGTTTTCCATCAGTTCACATTACAAGCTGTTTGCATGCAGATAGATACATTTGGAAGAAGTAGCTGCCATCAATCTTTATGACTTTCTGATACACACCATTTCACCTCTACCCTTTTAAATGGGGGATTGTAAGGGATGACTGAGCAATCATGCTATTTGCCTTGAATGATGTAGAACTTTCTTGTTCAGGTCACCTCCACAGTTTGTGATCACTGATGGACAGACATGAAAGATTGTGCTTTCATTAAGTCCCAGCTTAGGGTCATTCAGATGGCATTCTACTTTGCTGGACCTTCTTCTCTCTAAATATTTGTGTTATACTTGTTATATATTGCTTCTCACTTCAGGATAAATAAATTGATTATATCTTATTTTCTTTATGTACCTAGATAACTTTTCTTTATATACTTGAAATGGTATAAGATATGCTGTTCTTTTCTTGTTATGAATGCTGACAAATCTTGCTTCACATTGAGATGAAACAGTATTATGAGAAGAAAAATCTTAAACTTCAGAAAATTTATCTATATTTTATCTGTGTAACAGGATGATCTTTAACAGGGGATTAAGATCTTGTCTCATTTGAAACTGGCAAGATAACCACTTTAGGATACTACATGATGGATTTTCTTAAGTTCCATTTATTCCTCCCAAGTAATTTGCAATGCAGTGGTTCATTTTACATAGATTTTAAGGGTAATGAACTGAACAAAGATATTTCAGGCATCTATTCAGCATTAATTATGCACAGGTGTCTGCAGCAGATCTTTCAACTAAATCTTGGGATCTGCAGGTGCCTTTAAATATCTGTTTAAGCCAAAATAAGGAAAAATGTATCAGCTGTTGATTTAAAATTCATCAATCATTATAATTGTCTTTACTATGGTAACACCCTGTAGCATCAGGCTGTAATACAATCTCATTTGTCAGATCTCTAATCTACAATAAGAACAGAGTGAAATCTACATGCTCAGTATAAAACATATGATTCTAAAAATTCTTCTAACTCTCTACTTGTCTATGAATTCCTCTTTATTTAAAATTTCTTAAACCTTTAGTTATTTTTCTGCATGCCTAGAAGTGTGCCAATTTTATTACAGCTGAACATTTCAGACCATGTTTTTTAATTAAGCTCTCTAAAAAATATCATCTTCCAAAATATTACTATTTGATATGAGAATATTTTTCACCATTTCCTTAACTTAATGACAAATATTGACAAAAACCACTTTTCTTTAAAGTCAGATATAAGAATTTGTGTTCTCTTATTCTGTAAATCTAATGTAGTTAGAGTGCTGCCCAAATGAACGAAGGGGCAAATACATTTCTCTCTTCCACCTAAAATCATTCAAATCCTCATTCCATATGGGAATAGGCTGACCATCTGGCTGACTATATCTGTTTTGTCCAATTATGAATTTGTTGGTAATTCCTACTGGGAATGGAAAAGTCTTCAGTTGTGATTGCTGATCTAAGTATTTTACTTAGACGACTGAAGAAATTTGCTTGCATACACAGTAACAAAATGCTTGAATGTTTCTTGAACAGGTACCATACTTCATATCTCTTCTGTTTCAAGTTACATTCTAGTCACTCCAACACATTATGTTCCTGCTTCCATTCTTGCATTCCTTTTTGCAAACTTGCAGCAGAGTTGGAAGATACTAATGATAGAGTGAAGCCTGAACAGTGTGACTATTGGGTGAAAAGTAGGTTACCTCCCTTGTTTTGGGAATGATTTTAAAGAAAGCACAAGTGACTAAAGCAATCAGCTGTGGAATTCTCTTCCTTCAGCAAGTGTCTTGGAATCTCTCAAGGGCTTTAGCATCTGAGCATTGAGCTGTTCAAGCCTGAAAAGAAATGTAAGTCTAATTTTTGGGTTGTATCTATACTAGAAATCTAAGCAGTGCTAGGGAATTTTCTCACATTCTGCTTGGGTGATTGCTCCAAAAAACCTTGACTCACTTCCTTTCAACCTATTATCACACTGTGCTGCCCAAAAATCATACCTAAAAAAATGTCTGAAGAAATATTTCTAGTCAAAAGTCTATGCAAGGGAGCATATGAATTAGATAACGAGGCACAAGGGTAATTCTGATGAACTTACTAACATAATTCTATCAACTTGACGATCTAGTTAAGTGCCAGTGTTGATAGAAAAGTATTCTAGTAGTTACCTCATCCCTAATTCTCCCTCTTGGCCGTTTTCTATGTCTGTTTCAAGCCTTGCTGAACTGACATTTCAGCTCTTTGTAATTGGGGAAACTAACTTTATCACCTACTTGGCTACACTTTATCATACCTTGTGGAACTCAGTATATCAGTGATTTCTGTCCTTCTGGTAAATATAGTTGCAATTAGCCTCTAGTTTTCAGAAGCCCTGGAGAACGATGGACAAACAGATGACATTCACACACATAAATTTTAAAGATGCAAACCCAGTTTTACTAAGAAAAAAGGACAAAATTAAATTAAAATCATGCCCAAATCAAGGTTCATTTTTAAGGAGTAATTCTGTTTTCTCTTTAGATCTTTATATAAAACTGCATGCTGACTGACTCTGACATCTGGCTATTGCTTTCTTGATGAATTCTGGCTCCTGCTGCCTTCCAGTTGAGCTGAAATTTGATCTCCTGGCACCTGAAAATCCTGACTCTAAAAATGCTGATAAAGAGTGTTTTATCTTAGCAGTAGGAAAGAGAAAAAGTGAATGAACTTGGAATTATTTTGACTAGAAAGAAAACTATCAAATTAAAGTTTTAACTGATTCCTCATTGAAGAAATATAGATTGAACCTAGCAATTTCAATAAATTTGTCTAAAACCCTAATTTACATAATATTTTAATACTACAAGTTTAAAGTCCAAGATATTACACAATGTTTCTAACGGAAGCAAAACAAATAATAAAAAATTAGTCTTGGAGAGGACTGAAAATGAAAAGTGGAACTTTAGACTTAATTCTCATGATCAAGACAGTAAGACAGAAACATAAAAATCTTAATGATATAACTTTCTATTTTTTTTTCCAGAAATAATTCAGTGTCAAATAATGTCAAATAATATGTTGTAGAAGAAAGCAGTCATTAATTTGTTGATTTTCCCCAGTAATCTTTTTTTCTTTTTTTCTAATTCTAAAATTACATAAACACAGATTTATTTTTTCTTGATTGTGTACATGGAGGAAGCTGTTCTCAGATGTATGGCACACATACTCAGAAAACGTGTAGGAATCTCCAAATTTATACAGACACTGGATTTCTGGTTGAAGCATAGGTGACAGTGGTTCATTTCCATGGTTCTTCCTGAAAGTTAGAAGTTCAAATTTTAACTTCCCATTTCCACTCAGGAGGTGTTAACCTTGAGGCTATTCTGCTATAGAAAAGCATTACCTACCTCTATTAATGAAGTCACATTTTAATTCAGAAGACTCAGTGAGCAAGAAGGACATACATAGGTTACTTTCTAAGTAATTCTTCCTATTTGTTTCCATGGAAACTGCAGCAGATAGAAAGAGCACAATAACACTATTTGATAGAGCAAATTCTCAGCTACAAAATAGTATTTATCAAAGTAATCACCACCATTAGCTGTCCATTTTCACCAGCAGTGAACAAGAACCATGCTCATAAAAATCTGCACCAGAGGAAGTCACCAACTGTCACTGTTGCCACTGCTGAAACATACCACCCACTTCCTCACTGTGCTCACATCAACTGTTTGGTCTCCATAAACAGTCAGCAAATGTCAGTGAATGTCATTGGGTGCCATTTTTTTTCCACATGCAGGAATTCAATTCCGCACCTTTGCTTCATACACACTTCCATGTCAGACACCATTTGGACAGACTGACCCCCTGCTGCCATCTGTCACACAGCAATAAAATCTATTGTAACATTGAGAGGGAAGTTCAATGTTTACTGCTGTACCATTCATATCTGCCTCTGTTATGGGTGACCAACATAATAAAATAAGAGGCATTACTTTCAGAGCTGCTCTTGTAGTACTTAAACGGAGAGATACAACTCTGATATGACTTACAAATGTTATCCATGATAACACTTTTCTTTCTTCTCTAATGGTTTATTTAGGATTTTTTTCCCTCTTCATGTTGTGCCTCTCAGCAAAATATTTTCTGATATATAAATACAATTTGCACCACTAAACGTGTTATTCAACATCTATTTTTTTAAAAGAATGATCCTTAATTGCTCCCTCCATAAAGGCTCTAACTATTTTATTTCATAAAAGAAGTGAAATAAGGCACAAAAGTATGTTTCAAAGTAAATCTCACTTAATATTTTCTACTGTACACAGCAGAGTGTTCCTTAGATGGATCATATTCGGAGATATCTTTTTCAATATATTAATTAATCAATTAATTGATCAATATATTTCAATATATTAATTAATTGAATAGTTCCAGACAATATTCATACACTTTGGAACTTCAGTGTCTATCTTTTTCATATATAACGATCCTTGACAGTTTGACTTGGGTTATTTAGGACTCTACCATATGATCCCTGGGTATGGTGCAGAAGTTATCACATGCTATGAACATTCTCACTTGTCATTTTGAGTCTGCTCACCTGCTCTTGACAATGAAAAAAATTAACGGTATGGTCACATGCACAAGGTATCATTCAATTTCTGTCAGCCTCCATGACAGATATTGTTTCTGGACATGTTCTATTTACTAGTATAGATGAAGCTATTTTGAAGATTAAAGCTGCTGATATACCATGTAGGACATACAGGTTTTTATTCCCATTATCTTACCTGTCAGACCTCTGAAAAATTTTTACCAGTGATCTTCTTTGGATCTGATCCTTATTTGCCTAAATTTTACCCAAAGTGCCTATTTTCAGAAGAAAAAAGTGAAGACAGATTTGGCTGAGGTAATAACCTACTTTTAATGAGATTTTTTTTTTCTGTCTTTCTGTTTTGTAGTGAAAGGCATGAAGAAGGAAGATTTGACTTAGTGGATGAGAAGTGAAAAATTGTTTCATATTGAAGAGACTAGTACAGAAATAAACTGTATAAATTGCCTGAAGGGAACAAGAAAGCATTCAAAAAACTTTCTGAACAGATGAAGGTTCAGTGCCAGTTTAAGAAAAAAATAAAAATAAGACATGAGGTAATTCTATGGCTAATGTGTAGAAACTATACATGTATTTGATAATTTGATAAGAACAAGGTGAAAAGTTTTGAGGACAGCAAGTTATAAAGTTGGATATCCAGAACAAGTTTATGCATTTAAGTTTGATACTTTTAAAAAGATGGACAAAGGTAGGTGGAGAAATTGTACATGTGGAGGATAAAGCTGTCAAGACGAAAGATAACAAATATATGTACCAGTGTAATATCTGGAAGCACAGAAGAAGGGAAAGATTTTGCAAAGAAGAATGAATGACAAGAGTTTGACAGATACAGCTGGATACTGCAAGTACTGCAGTGGCTATTATTGGAGCTCAAATATACAAGAGCTAGTATCAGTGTGTTTTCTTTGAGACAAAAGTCTTTCATGTGTAGCTGTAGTGTCAGGCAGTTCTATCCATCTCTCTCAACGTATGTCCATCAACTCCTCAGCAAATGTAAATTTATCATTCTGAAAGAAAAGCATTGGTTTTTAAATCTCTCTTACATATGTACATATCAGACAGATATATAGACATAATGGAAGTATTTTTTCTTGACATGTATGTTTTGTTTGTTTATTTGTTTGATTGTTTAATATACAAAAAAAAAAAAAAAAAAAAAAAAAAGTCTAAATGAAATTTTGGCAGTCCAGTCTAAAAAACCGGATTACTCAGTTTGTCTTCTCCTAGTTTAGGCATGAATCCATTTTTAAGACTTCAACAAAGCCTTTGACACTGTCTCCCACAGTCTCCTCCTGCAGAAGCTGCCAGCCTGTGGCTTGGACAGGTAAACTCCTGGCTGGGTAACGAACTGGATGGAGGGTTGGGCCCAGAGAGTGATGGTGAATGGAGTCAAATCCAGCAAGCAACCGATCATGAATGGTTTTCCCCAGGGGTCAGTGCTGGGGCCTGTCCTCTTGAGTATCTTTACTGATGACCTGGATGAGGGCACTGAGTGCACCCTCAGTAAGTTTGCAGATGACACCAAGTTGGCTGGAAGTGTTGATCTGCCTGAGGGTAGCGAGGCCCTGCAGAGGGATCTGGACAGGCTAGATAGCTGGCTGAAGCCAATGGGATGGGGTTCAACAAGACCAAATGCCGGGTCCTGTGCTTTGGCCACAATAACCCCAGGTAATGCTACAGGCGTTGGGCAGAGTGGCTGGAAGACTGTGTAGAGGAAATGGACCTGGGGGTATTTGATTGATGCTTGACTGAACATGAGCCAGCAGTGTGCCCAGGTGGCCAAGAAGGCCAATGGCATCCTGGCCTGCATCAGAAACAGTGTTGCCAGCAGGAACTGGGAAGTAATTATCCCCCTGTACTCAGCAGTGGTGAGTACTTGAGTACTGTGTCCAGTTTGGACCCCTCACTACAAGAAAGACATCGAGGTCCTGGAGAGTGTTCAAAGACAAGCAACTAAGCTGGTAAGGGGTCTGGAGCACAGACCTTATGAGGAGCGGCAGAAGGAGCTGGGATTGTTCAGTCTGGAGAAGAGGAGGCTCAGGGGAGACCTTGTTGCTCTCTATAACTACCTGAAGGGACGTTGTAGTGAGCCAGGGGTCAGCCTCTTGTCTCGTGTGACTAGTGATAGGACTAGAGGGAATGGCTTCAAACTGCGCCAGGGAAGGACGCAGGCTGGACACTAGGAAATACTCCTTTTCTGAGAGGGTGGTCAGGCACTGGAATGGGCTGCCCAGGGAGATGGTGGAGTCACCGACCCTGGAGGTGTTCAAAGAACGTTTGGAAGTTATGTTGAGGGAGATGTTTTAGTAAGAACTATTGGTGATTGTTGTGTGGTTGGACTGGGTGATCCTGTGGGTCTTCTCCAACCTGGGTGATTCTATAATTTTATGATTCTATGATTTTCTTATAATTTCAGTGATTCTATTCACAACATTTACCAAGAAACTCCGCTCATGCCTCAGTCTTATTCTGCCACAAACTGAACAAATAAGCAACAGCCAATTCCTGCTTAAAAAATGTGCAAGAGAGCCATAGAGATCCCAGTAAGTAGATAACCAAAAGAGAAGGAAAGGATCAGGATGTTAATGTTTAAAGCTGTAGTCAGAGCCTCTCATTATATCGCTTCTATATAATTACATCTAGGTTTCACGGTAGAGTTCAATGAAACATGTAAAGAATGACAATAAGTTGAATTTATGTCTATTAGCAGGTAATTCCATGTATAACTAGAATAGAATCCATCATGAAGATACTTGTTTGAAAACACAGTGCGTGGGAAGTGAAGGAAAGAAATAAAATTGTAATGCTTCATAACAGCTAATAAATGGGAAGGAAGACATGGAAAACAAAGATGGTCTCATAGAGAGCTGCTAAGAAAGCTGTGACTGTAATTTCTGTTTAGTAGTATTATCACCAAGGATTTGAATTCCATCTATTCATGCACTTATATCTTATTTGTGATAAAATATCTATTCTTAGTTGTTTTTTTGTTTGTTTGTTTGTTTCAGGCTTAAATTCTTATTTGCGGGCCCTGGAAAATTAGCTTCTTGGTGCACAATCCAGGTCTTTTTTTTTCTTCACTTACGAACATAAATTGATTGACTTGGGTGGCAGGTTGGCCATGAGCCAGTAGTGTGCCCCGGTGGCCAAGAATGCCTATGACATCCTGGGGTGTATTAAAAACTGCATGAACAGCAGGTCAAGGGAGTTGATCATCTGCCTCTACTCTGCCCTGGTGAGTCCTCATCTGAAGTTTTGTGCCCAGTCTGGGCTCCCTGGTAAAAAAAAAGACAAGGGTTTCCTGGAGAAAGTCCAGAGGAGGCCCACAAAGGTAGTAAGATGTGCTGGAGCATCTCTCCTATGAGGAAAGGTTGAGGGAAATGGGCCTGTTTAGCTTGGAGAAGAGAAGGCTCTGGGAAGACGTTATTGCAGCCTTCCAGTACTTGAGGGTAGCATATAAACAGGAGGGGGTATGGCCATCCACATGGGTGGATAGTGCGAGGGCAAGTGGGAATCATTTTAAACTAAGACAGGGGAGGTTTAGGTTAGATATTAGGAGGAAGTTTTTCACACAGAGGGTGGTGACACACTGGAACAGGTTGCCCAAGGAGGTTGTGGATGCCCCATCCCTGGAGGCATTCAAGGCTAGCTGGACATGGCTCTGGGCAGCCTGGTCTAGTGGTTGGCAATTCTGAACATAGCAAGGAGTTTGAAACTAGATGATCATTATTATCCTTTTCAACCCAGGCCATTCTATGATTCTATGATACTATGATCTTACCATCAGAAAGAAAAATAAAATCAAGAACACTATATTACGTAGTAGCAACTACAGTTAATTATTTTTATAAAAATTATGTCTGCAAAGTAATGAGTAAATTTACTCATGACTTGCTTACAGAACAAATTTCTAACTGAAGTAAAGAACATAAGCTAATTTCCGTGGTAAAAGGGATCTCTGAAAGTTAGCATTTTCTATACATACCCACATCATGCCCTTTCCCCATCTCCCTTATTAATATTTGTAATAAACTGACCGGACCAACATCTGGACCGTTGCTTCTTAATCTCACGCCGGGTATACATATATCAGAGAACCTCTTCTCCCTCCTATAAATTGGAGCGAGACAGTATCCATATATATTAATTGTCTTTCTCTCTCACTTATGCTCACTATATGTGACACTTATTGAAAAATCAAGGTAATGTTTTAAAATTTGAGCAACTAAGCTTCAAGACCTGGCGAGCAGGTCAAGGGAGGTGATCCTGCCCCTCTGCTCTGCACTGGTGAGATCTCACATCGAGTAATGTATCCAGATGAGGAGTCCTCAGTACAAGAGAGACACAGTTCTTTTCAAGTGCGCTCAGAGAGAGGCCACAAAAATGATCCAATGTTTGAAATTGTCCTGTTAAGGACAGGCTGAGAAAGCTGAGGCTGTTCAGCCTGGAGAAGAGAAGGGGAGGCTCTGGGGAGACCTGTAACAGCCTTTCAGTATCTAAATGGAGACTATGAGAAAGAAGAGGACAGACTCTTTAGTGGGGTCTGTGGTGATACGACAAGAGGAGGTAGTTTCAAACTAAAAGAGGGGAGATTCTGTTTGGATATAAGGAGTAAGCCTTTACAATAAGAGTGGTGAGGTACAGGAACAGGTTTCCCATAGATGTGGTGGAAGCCCCATCCTTGGAGACATTCATGGTTAGGCTAGACCAGGCTCTGGGTAACCTGGTTTAGCTGTAAGTGCCCTGTTTATTGCAGGGGAGTTAGAATAGAAATATAAGGTTGTGCCAATTTGAAAAACTTTACAGCAGATTTAGTACAAGACTGAAGAATAATTATTCTGCTGAATATTTTATACATTCTAATTTAAGTTAGAACAAATATATTGCATGGATAATCTATTTTTTAAACAAAAAATATTTTGTAAATTACTTTTACATATTTAGATTCTCTTTTGAGTTGGCACTGAGCCCATATTACCTAGCATATGTACATCTGCTTGGTATAGCAAATTCAAAAATATCCAACATTTCTATATTCTCAGGATTTAAATTATGTAACTCGTTGCTAATTTCGAAGATATATTTGAGCCACTGTATTCAATATTGTGATTTTTAGTATCACTTTGGGATAAATAATATATATATTTTTTTCTTTTTTACTGAATGTACAAAGTTCCTATTTTATTAAAAAAAATAAAAAGAATAGAAGAGATTAATTCTTTCAAATATTTCAATTTATGAGCCAGTAAATTGGTAGCAAAGTTATTTTCCTAAAATCAAATGACTTCTATTGGGAACAATGAATGTTTTCTTTCAAGAAACAAAAATCTAAAAAAAAGCTAATTTTTTTGTGAAGCAAAATGTGTAGAGTCGTAACATCTGTTACTAAACAAGGTGTTACAGTGGGAGAAAAATAAATATGTTTGCAGAAGAAATACTGTAATTGCAGATCAAATGCTAACAGATTGCAAAAAAAAAAAAATCTGCAGATGATTTCTTATTAGTAAAGAATTAAAGTGGCATACTTAGACTTCAGAACTGATGTTCATTTTGTGTCAGGAAGCAAAGATCTCAATGCATGCTAATACTCTTAAAAGGATTAGATACATCTTCATTTATGTACAAAGTAGGAAACTGTATCTTTTTCCAGCTTAACTGGTTTGTACTAGGAAAGCTCTTTTAACTGTAAACAGAATTCTTTCTCAAAATTACTAGTGACAGAGTACAATGACATTACAGTGTTCTGACCAAGAAATGCTTCCTAAAAGATGAGGAAGGGTTTAAAGAAGAGAAATACCTGGTAGCTTTATTCCCAGAAACTGTGGCTCTCTGAACAGCAGAATTTCATATTCTAGTAGTGGCCTTAATATTCTAACGGACTTAGCTGAGCAGACTGAAAATTTCAATGTTGAATATACTGTCAAGGCAAAAGTAGAGTGTACCACTGATGCTAGAAATGATCAACTCTAACAGGAAGCACATAGTATATTAGTATATAAATTATTAGATAAAATGGTCTAATTTTGCCTAATTCCACTTGCATATATTCCCAGTTCCTTATTTTTTAGCTAAGAAGTGGAAAGTAATAAATTGGTCAAACTAACCAGGCAGCATTGTGTAGGCATGAGTGCCAGAAAGAAACAAAGTGTTGTGTTTTTTTGTTTGTTTGTTTGTTTGTTTTTTTAAATCCCCTTTTAAAATGTTATTGGATTTGTCAATTCAAATGAGAAGATGCTCTATAGTCTCTTCTAGTCATGGTTCATCTGTTACCAGAGGTAATGAAGAAATAGTATCTATTTTCCATCTGTTTATGAGCTTTTAGTATACATAAGGTGCATTAAACAACATGATTAGAGCTCACATGCTTAAAGTGAATATAAAATTAAGAAAGAATTAGGAAATTGCCCTTTTGACTCCCACTTCTGCAACAAGACCCCATTGTAGCCAAAGGCTTGCTTTGTGTATTATTAGATTGAATACTCAGGTTTTTCTCTCATAGACTCTGTTTTAAGATGCAAGTAGGTACAATCTGAACAAAAGTATAATCTTGGAGGTTTATTTTTATTTTTTTTTTCTTCCTACTGTAGAGCAAGAGCTTAACCATTACAAATGAAAATTGAATATCCAGACTTTTCTTTTACTGAACTTCAGTAAGATCTAATTGCCTTCCTTAACATAACTACCTGTCTAGATGAGAAAGCCATAACCTATTAGAAGAAAAAACTTGAATAGAAAAATTGTATTATATGCTTTTCTCTTAAAAAAAAAACAAACAAAAAAACAATAACAACAGAGTTTGAAAGTCATTAAATATACTTTTATGTTTCCACTGTTAAAACTCTTAAAGCCTTGAAAGGCACTCTCGAATTCCTTCCTGATTCTTCTGTAGAGCTGTCCCTTGATGCTTTTAATTATCCAATTCCCTGGAACACATTTGAGAGAACAGTACAGAACGTATTACTGAATGCTTACATACAAATGCTTACACATTTTTCTTCTTCACAGAACAAATAATTTTTATGATTTTATTGGGTATAAATTCTCCATATTTCTCACTCTTATGCTTCTTCAAATTTGGCACCAACACAGTATTCATTGTGTAAATCCATGTTCATGTGAAGTTGTTCTTGTCTTGATAGAAAAATAATCATTTCACAGTCAGTAAAATCCTAAGCAGTGCTGACAAAGTCATGGTTGCTTGATGACTACAACACAGGCACCAGCTCTTCCGATATTTAAGGAAGCCATCTGCATTAAAAAGGCAGAAATAAACTGAATTGAGTCTAGTTATTCAAGAGAGAGCCAAAGTGCTGTGTCAATATTAATATAAAATATTTTAAACTAATGGGATTAAATAACCCCAATATGTGCTAGTACTGTACTTTTAGATTACTTAATCACATGTTGTATCTTTCACTTGAAAATGTGAGAACAGAAAAAAAAAGTGATTTTAGAGCAGACATCAGTTTTGTGGATTTGCTAATATGTCAGTAGTTTCCATATTCTGTTAGACTGTGTCCCTGTGACAAAAGTCAAAATACAAATACCAAAATTCTGTATTTTCAGTACAAATAACCAGAGTCAAATTTCCTTTAAATCAAGTTTGGCAGCTTTAGACACTGTTTCTAGATTCTGCAAGGATTACTTGCTGTGCGAGTCTGGATCTCTTTACTTGTTGAGAGTAATACATCTGAGGTATTTAATAATTATAATAGTACACTGTAATTAATGATACTGACTACTAAAGGAGAGGCATTGCACATTGTTTATCTGTCCAAGTGTATTTGCTATGATTCCAAATCTTTTCAAGCACTATTATGACATTTTCTTTACAGGAACACCACCAATTGCCACCACTTTGCACTATGAAAATACTTCTATTCTTATACAGTTCAGTACTAGGAACATACATATATTTCAACATTTCAAAATATCCATCAAAAAGATGGAAATGAAATTGAAGAATGAAATTACAACTCAACTCCCTACATAAAGCCAAGAAAATATTTTAACATGAAAAATCTTCAAAACATGCCTGTCAGCAATTAAAATTCCAGACCCATTTTGACAATTTTTATAACATTACTTCTGCATAAGAAAGAAAAAAAGATGGAATAGATATGGACTAGTTTTACCTGAAAGGTAAAAGATTACATTTCTAGTGAGTGTTTATGCTGTCTTCTATTGGTTTCTTAGTTCTTTTTTTCCTATCTGAAGAGAAATCTTTTAACATAATAACTGAAAAAAAAAGTATTAGGAATACTTTTACAGTCATAGCAATCTAAGATACCGAAATATTTTTCATAAAAGTTGTGTTTTTTTCCTGAGAAATTATCAAAATGCATGAGAAAAAATACAGACGTGAAAAATACCTGTGTCCATTCATTAGTTTGAGGGTCATAGGCTTCCATAGTGTTCAGGTATG
>PPHD01017024.1:5149-15264 GCA_002909625.1 Bambusicola thoracicus
CCATGCACCTTCAGTTCGGAGTAGGCCTTTCAGTTTTGAACATCCTCTCATTTTATTTATTAGCCTCAATTTTGATTATATTGTATTAAATGAGAATGCAAGATAACACAATATCATATTTAGTAAAATTATGTTTTCCTCCTTAGATTGTTGCTGCTGCTCTGTTTTTGGGGCCAACTCCTATCTCCCTACCCTTCCCGCTTTTGGGCCAGGGGGCAGTTTGGGGGAAGTTTGATCTAGGTAACTCTGTGACAAGAATGCACATTCTCATCTTCTCTTGCCATTCATATCATAAATATGTTGAGATGCATATTAAGAAGCATTCCAGAAACTGTAACTAGATTCAGAAATACTGGTAAAGACATCTGAAAGTATTCAGGAATTTATCAGATAACAAATTTGCAGTAGTGCCTGTCCACACATGACCTGAGAATGTTTGCTTTTCTTTTGCATACCATTATAATCACATATCATTATAATCACATATTTGTATGTAAAGGAGATTCCAGGAAACTCTCAGGAAATTTCTTTTTAATGAGTCAGGATAAAACCTAAATATTTCTATTGAGGTATGTTGAGATACCATGTTATTGGAAGATAATGTAATTTTTCAACTAAATAATTCCATGACCACTGAAGTAAAAATATTTCAAAACCAAGTTCTAAAATGCTACTAATTACATAAAAGGTAACCAAATCCCACTCACAGACTGTGACAGGTTCTTTATTAAAATTCATTTAAAATACTCTAAATACAGTTGTACCTCCTGTATGCCTATTGATAGCAATACTTTGAGTATCTTATTTATTTTGCTACATAATAGCACCCCAGTTTGCACTGCACTGGAGATATTGTAACCACTTACTGTTGAAAAATATCAATGCATTAATCAGATGTTCCTGAGAAATACATGTTAATGATGATGGAAAGTGAATGATTTAGAAATGGAAAATACTGTAAGCAGACACAGGAACCATATCTGAAAATGAAGAAAGTATTAGCCAGAAAAAAAAAAAAAAAAAAACAAAAAAAAACCCTGCATGGATCAGGGAATTGGAATAAATAAAAAGGAATGGTAATGAGCTTAAATGCACATAATGAAGATTTTTGTGACTGAAGTTGAAACATAGTCCCATGTTGTAATCTATTTGGTCCCAGACATCTATTCTGGTAATAATACTGTTGTGTCCAGCATTGCTATACCTGAACAGCTAAGGTGAAAAGTCAAAGTTGGACCTGCTATAAAGAATCTTCTACCATGTCTGTGTAACATTAAAATATGCTGTTTGTTTAGTGGAAAGATTGGTGATCATTATATACCTCTAGCATAAATTTAAGTTCCAATAATTCTGAAGACTTTTTGTGAGTCAGACTATCAGAACCATTTTTTTTCTACTCTGTATATAAATTATGGTATTAACATCTGTATATTAATGTACTTATTCAAAGTTGTTAAAAGTAGTTTCTCCAAAAACCTTGAATTTTTAGGACCTGTACATTTGATATTCACAAGTAATGTTGTTGTCAAGCATAGAAAATTACTTCTCTTAAGAAGCATTCTGTAAAACGTGATAATACAAATAATTATATATGTTAGTACAGTCCTCACTCATTTTAATTTATTAGTATTCATGTGAACAAGACAGAGAGATGTTCTAAATTAGCTTAGAAAATACCAAACAGTGCACTGTTTACTACCAGGTTAAGCTTTTTCCCCTTGTACTCTCATTATTGAAAAAGTATTTTAAATGTAAAAAAAGATATGTATGTCCATGTAACATTTGTGTCTACCTTAATGAAGAGCTCATGGCTATCCTGATTTTGAAAAGAATGTGAAGTATTGCACAACAGTCAGTTTGAATAAGATCATATCATACATACTTCACCATGTCTATCTACCACTTCTACCGTTCCATAGTTAGTTTATTTATTGCTATACCCTATTGAAATTGAGCATTGAAAGTGAACTTTAAGACCTATGAGCCAAAACCATTTCTGTGTTCTGCTAAGGGTTTATGATGCCTGTGGGCTTCAGTGTTAAGCATATCGCTTTGCTCAGTGAATAGTGGCACAGATTTCTACAAACACATTTGTTTCCAAAGTACTTGTAGACCATGTATAATCACCTTGTCCTTTATAACATTGATTTTTAATATATATGGTTAGCCTGGGATATTTTACAACCCAAATGAAAAGCTCCTGGAACTAAATATCACAAAGAAGTTGAAGCATATAGTTTATGTACCAGAATTAGAAAATCATTTGTTTAAATAAAGTCAAGCTAAGCACAGTAATTGATGGCTTCCTTACCCCCTGAAGTTCCATGAAATGATTGTGCCTTTATATAGTAATTAAAGTGTGCCAACAACTATTTTATTGTCTCCAGTGGAATTGTCAAACACTGTTCCAAATACAAACCAGAGGAAAAGCTGCTAAACACGGTATTATCTGGCACTGCAATTTGTAGTTTTGTATTTTACAAAGACCAGATGTCACACAATACACATGCCTCCATTAACAGTCAAGATTCTGACACCTTCTATTCCTTCTTTCTCAAGTACCAGGCACCTCAATTCTTGATCTTAAAAAAAATGTATATCATTCTGACTATTTCACTGTTCCTCTTTAAACCCTTAAGATGCACAGGAACTACAGTCTTTTTTATCATGTTTCACATATTAAAAAGGAAAGTGAAGTCAGATTTTCAAATAATCAGATTTCATCTTATTTTGCAGAAAAAAAAAAGTCTAGTTACTAAAGCACATTATCAAAATGGTCTAGGAAAAAAGTCTTAGATATTAAATTACAGTATAAGACACTCTGGAATTAAGCATACTAGATATCCACACCCTCTACTGATTTAGTTTTCATTACATCTAAAAGACAAAACTGCAAATGCACAGTGTTTGTGCATACCAGCTGCTTCTTCTTCCATGGAGCCTATATCCAACCAAACAGCAAAACAAGAAATTTTTAAATGATGCAAAGATTCTTATTTTTCATCAAATGTTATTGTACTAGAAATGTCCTGCCTCATTTGAAATGAAATGCATTTATGAGAATTAAATGCTTACAAATTATTTATATTTCTTGTTTATTAAAGAAAAAATATTTTTGGAATTTCTTTGCCAGTAGATATTTTTTGAAATATAATCCTTTGCTATCATCTGGTATATAAAATATAAAATCTCTCTTCCACTGTAAACACACTGCAGAAGTTAAGAAGCCCAAAATTTAAATATGCAATATTTCACATACTGCCTCATATAATTAGCTGCAGGGATTCTTAAAGTAATCTTAATTACACTGTGTGCCTTCTGTTACTTCTCTAAGACTTCTTTCTCAGGTTGTGAATATGTTGGAATATGGTAACCGCATAAGGCAATTTTAGAACATATCCAAATATTCATTTGTAGAAGCAATGTTATATCACTACCACACTTTTCTTACTTGCAATTTAGGGGATCATGACATAACTTAAATGGTTTATATTGACTTCCTGAGTTCTATTTTCAGTTATTATACATCTTGAAATACTGAAGCATATTCTCAAAATAGATCTCAGAATTTAGCTCCAAGCAATTTGTAATGACTTTATTGCTGAGAATCCAGAACTCTGAGAGAGTCCATAAGAAAGGGGAGTAACTAAAGGTTTTCAGTACTCTTTTTTAGTACTTGTCTGTGTTTATATATAGCTTTGAAAATAAGACTTTTTTTTGCATGCAGATGATATTCAATGCTACTGACTGCAATAGGTCACTCCCTGCAGATGCAATAAACTATGTTCTAAATTACGATAGGCTTGAAGTTAATTAGCGTGTGAAAATTCTAAGCCAGTCATACCTACAGTTCAATTATTGATGATATGGTATAAAATGTATATAAATGTATATAAGCAAAATGTATAATAAATGTATATAAGCAAAAGAGAAAGGAAAAAACAGATAAAATCTCCTTTTAGAAAACAACCATTTTTCTGTCTAGGTATTTAATTAAAATATTTTTGAATGATACATCCTAGAACAGTTGAGGGAATATTTTTAATATCAAAACCATATTGAGTTAGACAACAGAAAGGATGATCATATCTTAATGTTG
This sequence comes from Bambusicola thoracicus, assembly GCA_002909625.1. Classification (NCBI taxonomy): domain Eukaryota; kingdom Metazoa; phylum Chordata; class Aves; order Galliformes; family Phasianidae; genus Bambusicola; species Bambusicola thoracicus. Next base: position 9,249 of record PPHD01017024.1, read on the forward strand.
TTTAATTAGATTGCAGCTATATTAATGTTTATACTTCCAAGCATAATTGATCCAGTGTGAGACAAAATTATCTTAATGAACATTCCTCAGGGAAAGGTAAATTAACAAATAATTTGCTTTCATCCCACACTTCAACACTACCATGTCTTGTTCTCATTTGGGCTGAAGATAGAGGATGAGATGCCCTTCCATCTGCATAGATACCAAACTCAACTTCTGGACTTCTCATTTTTTGTTCTGATTCTATTTAACTAGGAATTGAAAACTGCCATAAATTATTTAGTATTTAATGTTCACCAACTTGAAACTATGTAGAAGTTTAATCACATCTAGTCTTCCCATTCCACATATATGACACTTGGGATGGAAGGCGTGAACTTCATCTATTGCTATGCGCCAATAGAAATTTACAGTAGCTTGAACTAATCAAGTAGGAAGAACTAAAATTGATTCATTTTTAAAGCACACCTAACTGAGCAAGAGAATAAAATTCTTTTTCACCTTTTAGAAGCAGAGAAATGTAACAAGCAGAAGCAACAACCTCATGCTGGGAACAGCCAGTTCCAGCTCCAATGGATTCCCCTACCCTCCCCCTTCTGGACATAGCTGTGCTGGTCAGTCACACTGTTGATACATCTGAGAAGACATATTTAAGAAAGCCATGAGAGAGAAGTAAGAAAAAAATGCAAACAGATCTGCAGACATCAAGATTACTGAAGAAGGAAAGAGAAGGGGTGCAGCTTGTAGAGACAACTGCAGCAATGCAGGATGTCCCCCTGCTGTCCATGGAGGAAGACACTGGGTAACATATCCACACCGCAGCCTCTGGAGGACCCCATCTCACTACATGGGTACTCTGAAGGAAGCTGTAGTCCCTGGAGATCTAACATGGGAGATCTGGGTGGGGCCTGTGGCCTTTAGACAGCAGCCCACACTGGAGTAGTCTGCTACTGATGGACTGTTGCCCTGGTTTCTGCTGGGATTAAATTAATTTCCTTCATAGTATCTGGTATTGTCCCATGTTTTTGATTTAGGATAAGAATACTGTTGGTAACCACTAATATTCAAGTTGTTGCTCAACAGTTCTTACACTAAGTAAGAGTTTTCAGTTTCTCATACTGCCATGCCAGAGAGGAGCAAGGAGTGCACAAGAAGCTGGGAGAGGCAGAACTAGGACTTCTGTCTGCAAGTGACTATGTGCTTGAGAAATGGCTGAGCAGCAGTCACCTGGTGATGAACAGCTGCACCATAGATCATTTGTTGCATATACTCATTATTATTATTCCTTCCTTTTCTGTCCTATTAAAAATAGACTCCAGAAACAGGAGTCAAATCTAAAAAGGAGTATAAAAAGCAATGATATTAGTTCATCCAGATTGTAAATAAATCAAAGCCACACAAAGAGATCTGAAAGACTGATGCTTCCATTATCCCAGTAAAAAATAGATTCTCTAACCTACAGTGCAGTAAAAAAAAAAAAAAAAAAAAAAACTAACTTCTTGTGTAGCTGTAAAATGGAATTAGCATGTTCTTAGATTGGAATACAGATTTTTTTTTTTCCATACATCTGTTCTCTAACGCTGTGCAGTTAAAGCAATGCCATGCCACCACGGATGAGCTATAGTGTACCTTGTGCTGGTGTTATCACAATCTCTATTGGCTTAAATATCAACTTGTCTCTCTGCTTTTAACAAAGCACACTAATCTAGTTCAAGAACGTGCCAATCTAGTTCAAGAACAAAGACAGAAAAAATGTACTTGTGTATACTCCTGGCAAAGAAATTCAAATCTATCTACTTAGAGATTGTTAAGCAAAAAGATGTATGCAAACTATCCACCTTCTGAGCTAGTTAACCTTCCTTCAAATATGTTATAGAGCTGAGGGATAGAGGGCCTCCTTCTGGAATACCTAACACATTTTCATTCTAACTCAAGCCTGATTCAGACTATCACATAACTCCCTAAATCAAAGCAAAGAGCCTTATAATCTAGGTCCTACAATTCTCTAGAGCCCTTAGTGTCACTAACTATATTACTATATTTTGGTTAAGCATGAATGAATTAGTCAAAGGGGCTCAGTGAAGAATTATCATTTACAAATGTTTCTGCCACATTTTTTCTGTTATTCAACCATTGCTCAAATATCAGAATATTCAACTTCTGTTTTAGAATTACTATTTCTTTTCTATCTCCTACTTCAGCACTGTAAAGTTAACAACACCAGCTGTTGTCACCACACAGCGAATAGGCAAATCAGCAGGAACAGCACATGACAAATACTAAGCACTTGTAGAAGCAGTTGCTTTGAACCAGATGTTGGAATTCATGAGAAATATTCAGGAGTGCCTTTCTGTACATGACTAAATTCATAATTTTAATGCAGAGAGTGGATCCAGGAAGAGCTTTTTCACGTTTTTCAGCAAGGGAAACCCTTGAGCTCTGACTGAAATGATACTGAAGGTGGAGCTAAGGTTCCCTTAGCTGAGTCATTTCCCAGGAGGAATCTGCCCTTTTCCATTAACTCTGCAGAGAGAGGGCATGATCCAGGCTGCAAGCATACGGCTGGCTCATGTAAACCTTTTCATCTACTAAGACCCCTAAGTCTTTCTCAGCAAGACTACTCTCAAGGAATTCTTCCATTTTGTATACATACCTAGGATTACCTCAATTGAAGTACAAAACTTTCCAGTGCAAGGCTGACTCCATGAAATAGTGGATGGAAAAGGACGCAAATGCAAAAGAATTATAAAAGCCTCAATTATGGTAAAAAAAATATACAAACCTATTTCAAAGCCCTTTTTATGAGAAGAAATAAACATAGGCAATGATCACAAAAAAAAAAAAAAAAAAAAATCTATTTCCTAATGCAAATGGCAGAGGCTGCAGAAATCTGGTACCAGTACAAGTTAATTGAGAAGTTATGGTTCTCTGTGGTCAGGGAGCTTACCTGTATTTCCTGCTGCAGGAAAGTCTCCAACAACATTTAAAGCACACAGATACGTATGTACTAACTGAGCTGTAGCCTATTTGGTAAAGAAGTATCTTAAATAAAAGAGCTAAAAGGTGAAGTGCTATACATAGCCCAGGAAACATCCATACAAGATACCTTCCCCACTGCATATATGTTTACTATTACACAATTTTGTGTTCAATTTGGCCTGCAAGTCCTCATTTCAAAGACAACCGAATTATTCAATGTAAGGTCAAAATAGTGAGAAAATGTTGTGTTGGCAAAGAACATAAACAGAAAATGAAATATATTTGGAAAACAAAATGAAGCTGTTAATAATTCTTTAGCTACAGTTGAGTAATAATAATTAAGTTACATTACTAAATCAAGTAAATGAAAAATTACTTTTGTGGCTACTAATACATTTCAGGAAATCCACAGCTCAGGATATTTAAATAATACAATTTACTTTATATTTTATGAATCTAAGCTATAGTTAATATATTTTAAAAACAAACTTATGATATCAAGCTTTGTTGAGCTTTCTTATATGATTTCATTGATTCTCTTATTAATTGACAAGTTCATACAAAGATAAGCCTACTTGATCCTTATGCATGTATTCTTTATTATCCAACACCTACCATGTATCTATTTCTTTATTATTATTAAATGTGAATTTATAGTCCTGTGTGTATTACTCCATTAAAAATAATAATAAAAAAATCAAGAACAACAAGAAAATCAGATCAACTGCTAAGACTGAGAGTCAGATTTTCCCTTTGTAAACTTTTTTTTTTTTTAACAATAGTTAAGGGGGGGAGAAAGCCACTTCATGTTAACCTCCTTGTTCCATTTTCTGGAGACAAAAACAAATAAAAACAAAGAGTTAAAAGAGAAGCACCTAATCCTCACCTTTACAAAAAATGAGTTCCCAATAGATTGATAGGTTCTTCCACTTTTCAGAGCTAAGAGGTTGCAGTTTAACTGCTCACTAGCCTAATTATCAAAAGGAAAAGACTGCTGATAACTGATAAATAATGATTGGTCACGATATTTCAAGTGCATTAAAATGCTGTTCTTACAAACAAGTAATTATTGTGGATCAAATAAAGACTACTCTTTTAATTATATAATCTTTTCTTCACAAATTTATAAGTATGATAATAAGATCCTTAATAAGATCTGATGTATTGTAACAAGACAAAATGTTTATTAATATGAGACAGAATTAACTCTGATCTTACTGCAGGAGGGAACTTCAGATTATTTAAAATTTTTGCTTTTCTTCCTGCATTGCAGTGGATATGTAGTCTGCTTCACTGATGATCAGATTAGAAATACTTCTTTATCAAGGAGGTTAGTTTTCTACGAACTGATCATGATGCAAGAAAACAATTTGTTATAAAATTCTGAAAGTGTACGAACACTTCATATTTTCTAAACAAGTAAGCAATGCACTCAAAAAGAATAAACCATACGTTTTAACCAAAACAAGAAAGAGGAGTATTGGACAATACACAATTCTTATACTTTGTATAATTTCTTTGTTTCTCTGAACCTGTGAATAGAAATAATAAACCCTACATCCAAATTCATAAAAAACAGAAGTATAATTTGTATGTTGTTTCAACAGACTTCAGAGAAGTCTAGGATATGCTTTCAAATAAACACATTTGTAGATATAATATAGGCACTTATATAAGGCATAGTAGACATTTTTATTAATCCATGACATTCTCATTTATTCAGAAGTATAAAATAACAAGATTTGTAAAAAAGGAGACTAACGCATTGGTCTCAAATATATGAAGTCACATAAATGATACAGTTTAAATGGAATATTTTAAATCATGACTGTGCTATGGCTACCTGTGTATACATAGTACAATAGAGATCCAGGCACTAAACAGATCTTCCTCGCAATGTAAACACTGCATTATCAATATTCTCATAGGAAGTAGTAGTTGCAGCATCTTTAAACTACTGGAGCAGAAACTGTGTAAAAATTACTGTAAATGCACTTTTTATAATTTTACTGTTTAATTATAAAATTGAAGGTTAGAATTGAAGTCCTACATCTATAACACAAACTATTGTGTCTGATACATACGTACAGTGAATAATCTAATAAACCGATCTGTTTTCTCTTGTGTGCTACAAACATTAACAACAAGTAGGGTAGTAAATCTCATATTCCTAACACTATCTACAGCTTCTTAGAATACAAAATAATGTTTCAGATATTTGCTATGTAGACAGAAACATTCACCTTAATTTAAAAATCAATACTGTGTAAACAAACTCCATAAACACATAGTTCGACATTATTTCCCTTATAATTGTTTCTATAAGGACAACTAAAAGATAGCACTTGTGCTACCATGAAGACTTTGTTTAAAATTTATTAAGAGCCATGTTATGCTGGCAAATTTGTCTGAATTTTCCTAAATGCCAAAGACTGTAACTTCAAAATTTGTACTGTGACATCCTCAGTTCATGTAGTGCCTAGAAGGCCTAAAGCTCAATGGAAGAAAGGAAGGTTGCTCATTTGCTTTGTTTCTGAAGCCAGGAGCATCAGGTATGAAACAGCAAAGAATCACAGAATGAACAGCAGAAAGCAGAAACTGAAAGGGAAACTGAGAAGGATGAGGAGGGAAGCTTGAGAATACAATTGCTTAATTGCAAAAGGGAGAATATCACACCATCTCTCTCCTAAGCCAGGAAATGATGACTCCATTATGTTAGTTAATAGTGACCAAAGGATGTGTAGTAGATGAGTTCTATTCAATAATCTTATTGAAAGATTCTCTTTTCCTTCAATTTTTTGAAAGAATCTGTCACTGGTTTATAGGCTGGCCTGGCCCAGTTCCGTGACTAATGGGGCAGAGGGATTCCGCAGAATCTGCACCTCCAGGAAGGGAAACACAGGGGATCCCAAAATAATTAAAGACAGCAGCAATGATCTGAGGAGAAACAAACTAATTTACTAAATATAGTATCAGAATGTAAGATAACACACTATAATACAATATAAATCAACAATAATTGAGAGAAAGATTGTCC
>PPHD01017027.1:0-15263 GCA_002909625.1 Bambusicola thoracicus
AGCACTGAGCACCCAACTACTTTTTCTTTTTAAACAATAAATAATTTGAATGTTTTACTAAAGAAGAGAAATAAAATAAAATTCACTGAGCAATAGAAGGACAATGAGAGAATAGGCTCTCCAATGCCATGCAAACCCTGGGGCTGAGAGCTCTATGCAGGGAAGACCACCGCTTGCTGCTGCACGTGGCAGGGACAGCACATCTATTCTCTCATAAGTAAACTGGATTCTGCTTGCTTTTTTAATGTATAAATCTGGAGTGACTCTAGGCATTCAACGATTGAAATGAGAATACAATTGAACCACTAACCGTTGGCTATTTCAATGAAAAGCAAGGAACAAATACTGCCTTACAGATGCCCAAAAACTGCAATATAACATGCTCTCGGGGCATTAAAGTCTAACGGACAGACACTTGGGTTGAGAATTAAGAAACCTCGACCTAGTAAAAGTTTTGTGTAAATTATTAGTTCACAAATTGTGAAAGTTTAAATTTTGTCTCAGTGTCCCCATGTACAAAAAGGGGTTGAGAATGCAGCAATTCTCTATGCAATATCTTGAAATATACGGTCCTTTCTTGTTAAGTTACATAATATCATTACGTTTACAGAGTACCATTGTTGATAAAACTGCCAGTTCCTCTTAATTTCATGTTTAAACAACTCAACCGAGGCCTGAAGATTGTGATTTATTTCTGATTTTACCATATTCTTTTTTAAAAGACTTTTCTTAGCAATGTAATTCATGAGTTCAGCGTTTCATCAAATCTGCTTTTGTTAAGTGCTGTTGAACAGGCACATTACTCAAGGTCATAAACTTTAAGTCAAATCACAAGCAACTCCTGTCTGTTTTCCGCGGCTTCCATGCCTACCACAGAAGCCTAATTATTTTACAGCAAAACTTGAGAAGTGTATTTTCTCCCCTAGAGCTGTATTTGTTCATTGTTTCAGAAAGTTTTGTGCTCCCAGAGCATGAATACATGTCTGCAATTCATATTTTCCCACCAAAACCACAGAGCTTCATCCATCCATACACCATCAAGAACAGTCACGTTGAAGGTAAATTACATACTTAAGCAGCATTAACTTATGATCAATGCCAAATGTAAACCACAATGAAAGAAAACAGAGTTCAAAAGTCAATTAAGAATCAGAAGCATCTCTTAACTTGCCTAGGCTGTAGGTCTTTTAAGGTTATTGGTAAAAAAAAAAACAAAAACTCTCTAAATTCTTCATAATTCATCAAGAAAAATACAAGTAATGTCTACTATTAATTTTGGTACCTGTAGCCTTATTACAGCAGGTTTTGGACCATTGCGTCTTGTGAAAATAATTCACCTCTCTGTACCCGTTTCTTCAACAACTTATATATATGACAGTGAGAAAAAAAAATCTTTTTGTCTGATTTTGGAAGGATTCTATAAGCAGCTTTGGTCCACGTACATTTGCTATTCCAATATTGCTCCTAAATTGTTCAAAAGAAAGACACAGTTCTACCACAATTTTTTTTAAAAAACCTCATTAGAAGTGGTATCAATATAAAATGGGATGTAACGTGAGCCAACAACTGCCACTTTCAGTGCATTAAGTGTTAGAAACAACCTTTTAGGCTTCTAACCAAAAAAGACAAAACCAAAGCCAACCATCACCATGCAGCCTTCACACGCAGCACAGCAGGGATTAAATGCTGAAGCAGGCCCAGGTCAGAGTAGGCAGCATCAGTGCCTTACGCTCTGCTGTCATGAACCTATGAGACTTTACAGCATCTCCTACAGATGGAGCAAGCTCTGTTGCTGGTAGGAAGACAATGACAAGCAGAAGCAACACTATGGGGCAGAATAGCATACTTATTTCCTATTAGGATACTTGAAAAACAAGCGCAAGCTATGAATGTGCATACAGACACACTAACAAAGACATGCTCTTCAGAACACCTTCATTAGTACAGTTCTACAAGATACTCTTACCTTATAAAGCCAAAGACCAAATGTCACTAATGGCAGTGGAAAACTAAAACTCCTCAGTGCTCATTCACTGCACTGCCACAGACCTGCTGGTACCTTAATCCCTCTGCATCTCTTCTCTACCTCTTTGGAATATGGACAATATCTTAATTCACTGGGTAAATGGAGTGGACAAACTCCCACCTGCTTGTACAAAGGTCAGGTGCTAGCAAGAAGGCTAGTGGTACAATATATCTAGGAAAAGGACTTGAAACAAGTGCTATCCATTACATTCACACTTAAGGAATACAATAATAAAATTCACATACAAATATGCACAAATTCAAAGAACTCTACACGCAATTCCAAAACCTGACAGCCTTCAGCAGGAAGCCACCATGGCTCACCCCCTTTGGCTCCTACTGAGATAGTCACAGAATCTGGCAAATTAAGTATTTCGTTTTTCCACATCTGCGGGTTTTTGTTGTTGTTGTTTTCTCATTTGTTTGTTTGTTTTTGATCTATGTAACACTCGCAGAAAAACAGTTTCACAGTAGTTTTCTCATCTAAACAACAGATTAGATGGTTAGGAGTGATGAGGATCTAGATGCCTAGAGAACTATGATGACAGCGTCAGTTCCATTTTTAGCACAACTTCCAAAACATGCTGACAAAAATGACAGAAATCATGGAAATACAGGAACAGAAGTCTCGGGGCATTGTTTCTTACCAAAATAGACATTTCTATTTTTAGGAATAAAAATAAACCAGAATATTCATTGCTGTACAGTGACTGGGCTGGAAAAGGGAGTTTCCAGACTATACAAGACTTATGAATCTCACCCAAAAATAAAGAAAAATAGGATCTGTAGTTCTTAAAATCAGCTGAAACCAAGTGACTGTGAAAGGATTTAAAAGTCTGTTCTAATTCTCACATTGTCCTGAATCACTACTTTATCTCAGTCGCTTCTACAGTCTACTCATACCCCAAACCTCCAAAGCCCATTGTTACCTCCTACCACATATACAAGTGTAGGGCCAGCACTCGCACTGTGTAGAAAGAGCCTCATTCCCTGAAAAACTTGGGAAAAGAAGTTGCTATATATAATCTCCTATGACAGAAACTTCTTGTTTAGGAAAATCAGTGATCAAAAGTAGTATCGTCATATACAGCTGAGTAAATGAAAAAATAAAGACAACATTTTGCTTTTGGCAATTACAAACGCGCCCAGTAAGAAAAATAGGGGATGTGAGCAACTGCACTGGGATGAAAAGAGCCAGTAATGTGGAATACCATGCCAGATGATAAAAAGTTATGTACATAATAAAAAAAAAATCCACTTTCCAGGATCTGGAAATTATGTGGATCATACACAGCTCTCCCGACAGCAGCCAAAAATGTACACGGTCTCAGGTCAGTGTTGAGCAAAAGCCCACACCGAAATTCATGAAACCTCTTTGGACACAAAGCAGTGAAATCAAAAAGCATGGATGTTCAAATTGCAACTCCATCTTCCTGCAAGCACTACACACACAGCATTCCTTTGTATAACCTTGGCTGCAAGCCCACTGGTTTCACCACTGAATGCGGAGACGCACTGTAAAGCTTTTATATTTGTGGAAGTGCGTTGAGAAACTGCCTGAGAAGTGCCAGCACGTCTGAAATGCCACCAGCCTGTACCATCCTCAAACCACATGCCACATTAAGGAGAGATTAATAATTAAGGTGGGAATAAAACAGGCCTAATGATACCAACTTTATAAAGAAAATAGAATTGTAACTACTGCAACAACTCTCCTTTCACGATGACCAAATACGGTGCACTGGATCAGCTTTCAGCTCTGCGCAAGGCTGGGGGAGAAGGGGAAAGGCTCATTTAACAGTTGGTCCCATTTAGTCATACAGAGCTGGAAGGAGGCAAAAGGGTAGTAATTTAGCGATGAAGGAACTCCGAAGAACACGAAAAGCATGGCAGCCTCCTGAGATGGGGTTTGCCAAAAGGCTATTTTGGGGACGGATAGGGCTACAAAGCTGCTATTAAGCTTCAATCCTTAAAATAAGCCCATAAACTCAGAAAATATTTATCTGGAAGGGTGGCAGCCCAATAAAAGTTTTATGAATGTTTTAAAGCTGCCCTGTCAAGGGGCTAGCCACTCAGTCACCTCCCTCCCTCCCAAAAAACAACACATGCAAGAAAGCAGGCCCGTGTGTCAGGTTCCCAAGCAGGAATAACAGGACAGCCTGACAAACGGCCCTGGGCCTCCTTCAGTCCCACACAGACACTCACAGCACACAGGCCTCACAGCCTCCACCACGGGGAGCGAGGCCTCCACCCCACCAGGAATAGGATCCTCTGGGAGACGTTGTCTGGGCCTCCCATAGACCTTCTCCTCCTCTGTAGCTATCACCTGCTGGAGAAGTCAGCGTACACAAATAAGGGACATCACAGAGAAACACAAAAAACCACTCAGAGAGGTGGATAGCAGGACACAGATGAAAGACCAAGGAAAGCCCGCTCTGAACTTCCATGCATCTCATTATCATTAACACTTAAGGCTGTACACTGAAAAAGGAAAATCATCTGATGCCATGCAGGCAAAAATGCTAACTTGTTTAACAAATGAATTGTATGTTTGTAAACCTGTACATGAAGCCTGGCAATTCCAGACAGAAGATGGATGCTGTTTCTCCCTCTTGCTATGTATTTTCTTCTTTCCAATGTTCCCACAATTACCAAGTCTAAAATCCCATTCAAAGCTAGACTGGAGCAAACTTGGCACTTCCTCAAAATCCAAGGGAGACAGCCATCCGAAATGTCTCCTTTCATTTCTTCACATAAAATGTACATGAACTTTAAAAAGTTGAGCAGAAATCAACCAGCCAACCCCTAACCACCCCAGGCTTGTGGCGGAACGAGCCACCCACCCTGAATCACAGAATCATTAAGATTAGAAAAGACCTAAGATCACCTCGTCCAACTGTCCACTTACCACCAATACTCCCCACTAACCATGTCCCTCAGCAATACACCTCCATGTTTCTTGAACACCTCCGGGATGGTAACACCACCACCTCCCTGGGCAGCCCGTGCCAGTGCCCAACCACTCTTTCAGAGAAGTTTTTCCTAATATTCAACCTGAACTTCCCTGGTGCAGTCTGAGGCTGAGGTGTGATGTCCACATACACGACAGAGCACATGCAGACCTCCCCGGGCTGCAGTGGAGATGTATGGCTGTGGCCAGTCCAGGGGATGGTTGGCAAGACAGATGTTTGCTGTCATCAGTGTGATGTTTGTACTCTTACAAATATATTTTTAGGTATTGTGTTACTTCAGCTATCTTAGTGAATTGCCCATCTTGTAAAATTCTTTTAATTATGTTATTTTCTTCTTATCTGCATTATCTAAAATTATTTATGGTATTATCATCTTAGTTTCAAACACTGGCTATAAACACTGCTGCAGAAGTTATTAGATGGGGGATCCATATACATACATACACACACCCATATATACACAGACGTACAATTTACTTTACAACCGCCCTGAAATGCTGTAACATGATTTTGTTTTCTCATCTTACTTTTCCACCAAAAAGACTAGACCAAGAAGATCCAATCTGCCTTCCCCTGGGATCTCAAAGCAGCAGTCTTCCCCCGATGGCACAGCACTGTCCTGTACCTCAAGCCTTGTCGGCTGCTTCTTTCTGGGGGAGCAGCAGAGTCGCTGAGCCAGAGTTTGGCAGGAGTAAGTGCTCTGTTAGATTAAATTTCAGCATAATGTTCTCGATAGGAATCGGAGCACCATCCCTAAAGTGCAACGGGAGGGTAAAACGCCAACCGTCAAGACGGATGGTTTGTTTTTATTTTTATAGAGATTTTCTAAACCTCAACTTTCACCTCTCAGCCCCCACCCCCTCCTGTTCTCAGTCACCTCCAATCGCCCATCTGTCTGCTTCATTTAATAGAAACCTATATTTCCTTGCTAATGGATGCATTTGGCTAAGAAGATAATCTCTTTGTGTTCGCTTCAGTTGTCACATTCCTGTTATCGTATTAATACTGATTAAATGCAAAACCCGACGTTTAAGTCAGACCCCACACATTATTTAAAAGCGACAAGACATTCATATTTTGGCACTTTGAAAACCTCAGCCAGCATGGAAGTGGCCTCCCACTCCAAACACCTCCTCACCTTTGAGCCAGAATACCACCCATACGGATTTTTACAGGACAAGATACTTTAATAGTGACTTCCTATTTGAGATTAGTGAACAAAGTTCAGGTTTCCTGGAAAGCTCTAGGACTAATACAAACCTCTCCCGAGAAAAGTGACACCGCAGGTCAAGCAGCATGACCCTGGAGGTTACAGGATGGAAATAGCACAGATCTTAATGGCCTCCAAAACATCCAGTGAAAACTCATAGCCCCCCATTTGTGCCTCAGTTTCCCCAAATTGTATATTAGGATATTTCACAAGCAGTGAGGCTAGTTTTAATGTCTTTTGGGGTCTTCATGACTACATACTAGAGGCACAGCAGAAAAATGAAGAACAAGTTGGCAGGCATCACATCAGCCAAAAGCAACTCAAAGTCAGGGATTTAAGACACCTCCATACACATCACACGCACAATAAAGCATATTTCTAACCCCAAGAAAAGTCATCCTCAAATTCCAGAACAGCTCTACACATCAGAACTATGAGGGGTGCTCTGAAAGTAATGCCTCTTATTTTATTATGTTGCCCCATGATGTTGGTGGTATGGCAGCACAGGTTGAACATTCCCCCCAACATTCCATTATACTGTGCTGCTGTGTGACAGATGGCAGCAGAAGGGCAGTCTGGCAAAACAGTGTTTGACACTGAAGTACATATGAAGCAAAGGAGGGTAACTGAATTCCTCCATGTGGGGAAAGAATGGCACCCACGAATGTGCTTGCTGAACATTTATGGAGACCAAACAGTGAGGCAGTGAGCACAGTGAGGCAGTGGGTGATGCGCTTCAACAGTGGTGACAGTGGATCACCTCTGTTGGTGCAGACAGTTTTCTCCTTTAGAAGCATAGCATGCAGGCTTTTGTTCATTGCTGGTGGAAATGTATGGCACTAATGGTGATGAATACATTAAAAAAAAAACAAAAACGCTTTGTAGATGAGAATTTGCCGTATCAAATAGTGCTGCTATGCTCTTTGGATCCGTTGTAGTTTCCATGGAAATAAATAGGAGGTACTACTTTCGGAGCAACCTACTTACTGCGCAGCAGAACCCAGTCAAATTCCTTTCTCACTCCTCACACAAGTCACCAATCTCATGTCAGGAGGCTGACACGGGAGAGACCAGGTACCAATTCCAGACACTCCATTCAGCCCATACCCTTCTCAAGAAGGGACGCATCACCTCCTGTACAACTTTGGAGCAGATGAGGTTATACCATGGTCAGGAAAGCTCCCCTGAGATGTCAAGAAGGCTAACCTTCTGAGATCCGTACAAACAAACAATTGAACACGGAGAGCCTTGAACCGAGGGACTGCTGTTTACCTAACCCCTGAACTGCAAAAGACATCAATCCCTGCCTTATTAAAGAAATGCGTACGCTAGCCAGGCATGCCTGCTTGATCAGCTCTCTCCTGTTCACAGCTTCTCCGGGGTCGGAGGAAGTTCCAACAGGCCCTGTTCCATAAATAAAATCCTTCTGGCTGGCGATAACTAAATTGTATTAAGACTGGCTCAGACAGCTTCAATTAAAAATAATCGACAGGGGTGGACTGAAATACCCTGTGTCAATTTGCTTACAGCTGGTCTTCTCCTTTTCCACCTCCAACCAATTCCAACTACCTGGCTCAATGAAAGCAGCAGGGAATACATAACATGCTTCCACATACTATATATGTAATCCATATGCACGTGTCCTGAAATCAAAGGCACTTCCAAATAATACATGAATAAAAGCTTGAAGTAAAGAAAGTCAATGGGTCTCAAACTGGAGATTCCCAGCTATCAGCAAGCAGAACCTGGGCCTTTCAGATTCTGAACACGTATCTTTCCTCCACAAGCTTATACATTTGTCTTTACCCGAGTCCTAAGAATCATCATTAAAGTATATTACAAATCCCTCCTTCCTATATGAAAATTAGAGAAAGTTATTTAATCAAATTAATTCGCAACACAGAACTCTATAGCACAGTCTCCTTATGAATACCACTATTAAGATCTACAGCTTTATTAAATATGTTTAAAAACTGTTGTTAAGCTACCTGCATTTCCCCCCCCCTTTTTGCCCCACGCTTAAGACATATGACCTAAATGAGAATCACTCCTGTTTTTGTTCCAACATGTTTACTCTGAAACCTAATAATATATTTAAAAGTACCAGCAAAATGTAGCATCATCAACTGAACAGAAACACTCAAGTTATTCTATTTTCACAGGTGTAAGAAATTCGTGAGCTTTTGGCAAGTAGTAAAAAGATAGAAGTATCTTATTATTCACTCCAAAATCTTCTATTTCTATTTGGCCTTCATCGTGGCTGAGTCAACGGAAAAGCGTTTTGAAAATATCCAGTTCTTTAACGAAGAAAACGGGAAGCAGAAAGGCAGAGGCTCAGTCATTCAGCCTGCACTGAAGTTTCACTCAAAGTAACAAATAAAACCAGCAGTAATTTACTGAATAAATTTAGCTTTTCCAAGCCACGTGGCATCGTCTCTACTATGCTAATGCTTATACAACCTGCACAGCTTTTCATAGGCAAAATCCACAGATGTGGCTCAAGTTCTCCTTAAACTTCTCTTTTACAGTAAGACTGCATGGACGTACTGAGGTTGCTCATCTGTAGCTCAAAACAGGAGCCGTAACTCAGCGTTCAGCCTCTGAAGTGCACATAGCAAAGATCCGGAGCATGGAACACGTGCTGTGGGGCAGAAAGCACAGCTGAGAAGAGCTGTGGCTATTTGAAATTGGTGCTTGTTGGAAAAGGCAGACTCTCCTTATGCATACTCCTTCAAAATTAATTATTCAATTAACATGGCAATCTTTTTTCTTCCCCCTTCTGCCTTTCTGAACAGTTCTGAAGCAACAGTTAATACTTTTTTTCTCTCCCCATCAACCAGAATTTCAATCCTGCTCTGAACGTGCACAATCTCAAGACAAAAAAAAAAACACCCCCCTCCATATCACACGACTAAAACCTTATGTCCCGAAAATATTTACCTAGAGCATAACAAGGAAAATACAAAGAAAAACTATGGAAAAAAAGTCAGGGATCAGGGAACCAGGCATCCATTTGCACACCAACTCCAGAGGGACTATAATCTCCGAACATCTTCTCAGGAGGTACTTGTGAGAACAGCCGATTGTAATGAGCCATGAAAAGAAAATCTCCAGTTCGTGATATACAGCTTGCTTCTGTCAGCGGGAACTCTCATTTTTTAGCACATTTTCAGTCCTTGAAAAATGTCTTCTTTCCCTTGTGCCAGTACTGCTCAACCTGGCATGCTCTGCTTGGCATAGCCCATGTTACCATTATGCTAGCTTGAAAACATAATTCATTGCAATCCAAAAACAAACGCATATTCTTGATGCTGCATTCATATTGCAACGCCAATCCTGATGAGCTGATACTTTACAATTGCACAAAGGGTCCCTAGCCTAACGCATCCATACATTAACTGGTCCAAACAGAGAAAGGGAATGTTATTCTTATTTCAGAGACTGAAAACTGAGAAAGTAAACAAACGCATTCAGAAGTAAATACGTAACTGGCAGCAAAGCCGCATACTGAATTAAAAATCCTTAGGTGCACAGCAAACGACTGTACCATACAAACAATGTTCTTCATTTATATACAAAGACAATTTTGGATGAAACAACAGAAAGTAACTGAGGGGCTGGCACAGCTCCATTTCCTTGGTTTAGGGTTCTGCAGTTGTTAATATATTTATTTCATAGAAACAAAAACCAGCTGAGGTTGCTCAGGGCTGAGTGGGCAAAGACAGCTGGCACAGGGAAGGACTGCTGGAGTCAGAAAAGGTACATGGCCAAATAAAGAGGGAATTGGGTGGGAAAGGGAGCAAGTACAGAGAGACCGGGGTAACGTCAAAAAATGGAACTGTGCAGCTAATCAGCTGCAACAACGAGGAACACGTTCTCTGAATCACCACATTGTCTTGATTTCCTAACCTGGAAGAGTTGGAGGAACAAGGGGAAGAGGGATGGAGAGATTTGAAGGCTCAAAGGTTTAAGAAGCTGTTATGATAAAAACCCCAGTACAAACACGTGCAACATGGAATTTTTGTGATTGAAGTTACGAGCTCAGATACTAGGAAGAAAGTCTTTTCTAGGCAGGATGATGGCTTTTCTTCTTTACATATACCTTTTATTCCAGCTTTGAGGACTTTCTGCAGCTTTTTAATGGAATAATACTGTAGTTGGAGGCAGGAAATGCTTCTGTCGCTTATGCAGAGTATTACACAAAATCATGTTGCAGCAGACCCCCTATCAAAGCAGGTCTATTGAAGCTCCAGTTATTTCCTATTCTTTATTAAAGACTGAAAACCCTTTGTGAAAGCACAAACCAAAGACTGCTTTACACAGACTTCCTTGAAATCAATGCACACTGTTAAGAAAAGCTATTTCTTGTCCCCAGCCTCAAAACACGGATCAGCCTCGTAAGGTTAGCACCCTTCTCACATGCCAGTTCCCATATCCACTAAGCACCGGCCACTGTTCCAAGCCAGTACTTCAAATAGCCTACAATCTGCAAACCACAAAGCTCTGTGCCTCCAGGAAGCCCTCGTGGTGTGTGTTTTTACTCAGACTTCAAAAAGATACTGGAACAAACACTTGTGGAAAGGGAAGGTGAAAGGCCCAAGGGATGAACGATCAAAATCGAGTAAATAAGCACAAACACTCTACAGAACGGTAGAGAAATTTCATTGTAAGAGAGCAATGTGAATGCATGATCTATCCTTGTGGAAATATTTAGCAGGATCAAAGTTAAGTTATGTAAACATTGGGAATATATGCATTTTCCACCCAAATACTGCAAAGCTATGAGTGAGAACTAACACCCAGAGATGGCAGCATCCTAACTTGCACATGAGAAAATAGAAAAAGATGAGGGAAATAATTCCCTCTTCAGCAGCGTATAGACTACGGCCCTGGGAACACAAGCTGGCTTTCACGGATTCCACAAGTGGGAGGGCTCCTGGAGAAACCTGGTCACTTGAGGAAGGGCAGAAGGAGTTCCTCATGAGCAGCTTATGAGGAAATCCCATGTGCTGCCTGGGCACAGAGGGCTGCACGGTCACCTCACTTGTACATGTAATCCTCCAAAACTGAACTCCACGTTAGGCATCTCAAAAAGCAGGGGCAACAATTATATAACATGCAAGTCCCCAACATGTTTCGGGGGCATCATTTTGAAAGTCCTCTGAATGGACACTAGTCCTGCAACTGAACCTTCAGGTATCCTCTGTACTGCTCACATTTAGCTGCACTGACATCAACTGAGTTCCAGGGAGGTGGTGGAGTCCATCCCTGAAGGCGTTGAAGAACTGAGAAGATGTGGCACTGAGGGATGTGGTGAGTGGGCATGGCGGGGGTGGGCTGGGGTTGGAATTGGTGATCTTAGTGGTTTTCTCCAACCTTAAGGACGCTATGACTCTTAGTGAGAAAAAGGGCTTCTTTCCTCCCACTGCTGCACCTATCTGCACAGCAGTGAACTTCCATCAAAGTTAACAACTGAAATGCTAGTTTACTTCCACCAGATGTACACATTCAGTTACATTTTGGAAGAAAATGTGCCTGGTCCCTTCAGTACATTTTCTAAGGTATCCACTGAAGCATCCCACATCTGTACTGCAAAGCATAAGGGTTCTTAAGCTGAACTAGATGAGAATTTGACCAAAAATGGGTATTTCCACTTGCTCTAGGAGATGATATAAGGTATCACAGGATCCTATTATTGTTATTTATTGGTGCTCTAAGGTTGCCTAGCCAAGTTGTACACTTAATAAAAAACAGTTAGCTATTCGTAAGAGTGAAATGTTTTTACACTTGAAATTACAGTAAAAGAGTATTGGATCTGCAAAATGAAACACCTAAAAAGGACAACAAAAAACAGAAAATAGCACACTATCTGTTCTTGTGCATCTAGTATGCCACCAAATGAGACTTGGGTAGTACTTCATGAAAGTTAGAGGCATTGTGTTGTTCCACACCATGGTCTAATATGAACTGTTTGCAACTTCGGCAGTGCAAGTCCAGCAAAGTCAAAATTAAGGGCAGAACTGATCTATGCAAAACAGTATATTTGGTCTGTAGTTACTACAGAAAAGTTTCTCCATTTCAATAGTAGAAAATCTTAGACAGCAGTGCTGCTAAAATTTTCCAGCTTAAATATAGTTTCACTCAGCAGTCGTCCATTTATGGAACTTACCAACTATTAGACAAGCTAAATAGGATAGGATTACTTTTAGAGGGGAAATAAAGTCATTTCTGAGTTTGAATATTTAATTTTGCCAGCCCCAATATAATTATTTTCTCCACATTTTTCCTCAAAAAATGTAACCTGTTGCAAAAGAACTCCATGTAACAGAGGGCTTCCTCAGCATATCAGGCAAGGCTCATGACAGTTGGATATTGGCATACATCAGCAATATGAAGCAGAAAGATAGTAGATAATTTGGAAGAGGTCACTGGATAGATTAGTGGCAATGTGGTGGCAAGCAGGAGCTCAGAACACAGCAGCTGGCTCAGCTCCATCAATTACAAATGCATCCTGCCAACGATCTAGACTGTGCAATAGGGTCCAACTAGCTTGCAGTTGTTTTCCTAATTATTCAAGGATCAGCAAAGTAGCAGACCTAAATACTCAAGTTGCTTTTCTCCCAGGGAATGTAACTGTCCATAATAGCTACATTCCCCAAAATAACAAAGCCTGGATTAACTGGGAAGACTTGTGACCACAAGAGACCCTAACAGAACTAAGGTTATAATAAGCAGCAGCACTACCAGCTCTCAGTTTTACCACAAATCTCAAGATAAGTGGTACTGCTTTTGAAATCCCAGATCCTAAACACATGCAACTGAGTGCAAATCTCAGTTTAAGTTAAGTATCAAGCTCTTGTGGCTTAGCAGAATCTCATATATATGACTTGAGTTTATCTAAGAAAAGAAATAATCTTTACCTAATTTCTTTTTCTTTTTTAATCATTCATTGAAGGCTTACCATTATGAGTACTTTGGACAGCTGACTGCCAATGTCACTGCCAACTGAAATAACAACTGCTCCGTTTCAGAATACTTGTAAAACCTCACAGTGTCAGGAGTGCTTGGGAGACGACTATCTGATCTACATTTTATCCTCAAATTAAGATAAACAAATTCAGCTATAGCATCCTTCTAGGTTGTAATGGGATTTTTCCACTAACAGCACTAGAGTATCTACAGGTCAGAAACAAATCCTCTCTCCCTTGCACGTCAGTGCCACGGCACAAAACTGCTGGCAGAAATATGTGATAGCAATAGATGGTGTTACTGGCATAAGACCTCAGAGACCAAGAAAGATGGGCAAGGTGGACAGCAGAAGTAAACTGGAATAAAGAACAGAGGGATGGGAGAGAGAGGGAAGAACATTACTAAAAATGAAAAAGTAAATGGAGACTGGATGGAGATGAGCAGATGATATTAAGAGAGAAAAACAAATCTCCAGGCAATCTCCAGGGATTGAAAAAATATAGTAATTCCAAGTGGCACACATTCTGTAAAGATAACCGTTCTGTGGTCACACAAATACCATCTATTGGGTTTTTTTTTCTTACTAGGATTCTCCCCCCACCATCAATCACAGAGATTTTGTATTTAGAGCAGGACTCCAATGAGGTGCAAAAAGTAAAGGCACTGATTACTCAACTGAGGACAAACAGCAGGTGACAAAAGGTCATTTGCTAAGCATCACCCAAACACAGCAACATTTTACTTGTTCCTTTAAGTGTAGGGAATGCAATGGCGTGACTGGAGCTGGTATCAGAACGCCCGTGCACAGAGAGCTAAAGAAAATACTCCTTTTTTAAATCCAGTTTTAAAGTTGCAAAGTAAAGCACTTAATATTGTCTTTTGAAAGCAATTTTCTTTGAGACAACACCTACGTCTTTACTGCTTTCAGAATACAAACCAAAGGGTCACAAACACATGCTTTGCATAAATAATAACCTAAAAGCATGAGCACAAAAGCCAGCAAAGCCCAGAATTGAAGCTGGGTTTGTTCTGAGGCTAAGCTCACTCCAGTGCAAGTATAAGATGCTTTGTCATTCAGGGCAGGAAACAGGATTCCAGACACACCGCTCCTTAGTATTATTTCAGGACTGGTCACAGAGCAATGCTCCTTGTTCCCCAAAGACCACTAACAGTGATGCCTTCAAGAAGCATCTAACGGTCACTAGTGTGTGTGGTGAGGAGGGAGGAAACACATGCTTTATCAGGTGGTGTAGAACAGCCAGTGGTACCCCCATTATGTCAATGGCACCTTCCTACAGCTCCTCTCATTATTATGGCTCGTTATTATTACCATCATTATGGCTCATAGCCATAAATAGTGGAGAAGGCTGTAGGGGAAGATGCTCCAATTTCACTCTTTTCAGTTATGTTGCAAAACTAGCCTATGGGATACTCAATACAGGGGCTTATACAGACCTGGACCTTTTTCTTCCCCAGAAACACTCATATTGCTAATTGATCTGTACCTGCAGGATCCCAGGAAATCAACCTGTTAAATACACACTCCACTGGCAATTTAATATTCAAAGACGAACCCTAACTTCCCCTGGGCACCTTATTTATGCTAACATACAATTACCAACTACATCTCAAACCAATACCGCAATCAACACATCACCTTTCAAAGCTCTATGATAAGACCTCATCTGTAATGACTGAATTTTAAGACAAGATCTACTGATATTGCCTTCAAAGAAGCAGGCAGCTAGTTAATAAATTAACACTTCCTTGACTTCTGTTTTCATTCAAAAGGAACGCGCACAAATCTTGACTTGGATTCTGCTAAAACCACTTAAAGGTCAATAAATCTGGACATCCAGCTCCAGAGGTCAATATGGGCTTACAAGGCAGGTTTGATTCCGTCAGCCCAACCTCTTATACAAACGCAATGCAAACTCCCAGCTCCTATGTGGTCACCAAGACTTTTACATTGCTACAGTTTAATCCGCTCAAGAGAGGATCATGCAGGGAAGTGATGCTTCCCTGGCAGCAATCCTCTCCCAGCCTCTGCCCATGCTGCACCAGCCAACTCCCACAAAAAGGAAAGA
>PPHD01017028.1:2095-15262 GCA_002909625.1 Bambusicola thoracicus
AAAAAAAAAAAAAAAAAAAAAAAAAAAAAAAAAAAAGACTGTGGTTATGTAAATTTTCTCAATAATAACTGAAAAACTCCGGGGGGTGGGGAGAAAGTATGTTCTAAATATCTTTAAATCAGAGTAAAACTGCTCTTAATCCGGAAATGAATCCTAGTCACATACAAGGATAACATTTTCTCTGAGCTATTGTACATTTATGCAGAGGTACATCAAAGCAGCTAAATGCAGTCTTTTACCTTGAAGATCCTTCTCTTAAGCTATCCTTTTTTGTGTAGTCATCACTGAAGCAATTATTTTCACAGAAGCTATTGTCAGTTTTGTAGGAATACACTATGCTGAGACAAATCTTTAAATAATTAGCTTAATACAAGTTATCTCTAAGGCTCAGATGCACTCCATAAACCTAAATGTTGTTAGCTGTCATGTCAATATCAAACCTTAGCCTAGTATGGTCTCTATCAAAATTTCACTGTATGCAACAGCAAAACCGACCACAGGAAAATTATGAATGTTAATGTTTTTAGAGTATTCCTAATGCCAGTTATTTCAACCTTGTCCAACAGAATTGTCACAACAGGAAATGATTTCCTCTAAAACTTAGAGTCATATTCTTATTATCTGAGAAATACGTCTATTTATTTATTTTATCTTCAGTATGTAATTTAAAGCATTTTCTCCTTCAGAAATCTAGAAAATATGAAGAGTATATGTGCTATTTGGTGTATGAGATTTGATTCAATTATGTTTTGTGTGCTCATCTGTAATGTTGATTATAAATTAATGAGGATTTTTGACTGTTCTGTATATCATCATATTGTAAGACTTGATTTCAATCAGAGCAAAATCCTCCATTCTAGAAATAAATTTGCCTATCATGTAATACATTAATTGCACTTTACTGAGTTAAAGCAGTGTATTTCATTCTGGACTGGCAGATTTCACCAATAAAGTTATTCAAAAAAGTTAAGGTGCATACAATGTATTTATTAGTCTAGCAAAAAATGTTCCTTATCTATCTCGCATACAACAGGTGACAGATATATTGTACAAACAGATCTAGTCAAAGATATTCAGGTTGCCCAAGGAGGTTGTGGATGCCCCATCCCTGAAAGCATTCAAGGCCAGGTTGGATGTGGCTCTGGGCAGCCTGGGCTAGTGATTGGCGACCCTGCACATAGTAGGGGGGTTGAAACTCAGTGATCATTATGGTCCTTTTCAACCCAGGCCATTCTATGATTCTGTGATATCTAGTTCAATGTCAAATAGTTTTATTCTGTATTTCCTAAAAATATATGTGCAAGAGGAACACACACTAGGTCAAATCCAAATATACCTTGTAAATGTTAATTGATGTAACACTACTGCTTTAATTGCATAGTGTACTTTCCGTGCTCTAGAGGTGGACACAATGCCTAAAGCTGAACAGCCAGATTTATTAACCATGTCTGTTTTATTATTAAAGCCAGAATGAACAAAGGCAGTTAATAAACAATGTTTTATTGGACAGCTTTCAAAATAAATTATTTTTTTAATAATTTATAAGGTCATATAAAAGACAGCAGTATTGTGTTCCTTCTAAATTAACATCCACTGTCTCGACATAAGACAAATAACTAAGGATTTTAAAGAAATTAGGCTTTCAGAAGATATTGCTCAGTTATTTCTACAACATGCAATCTTTTCAAGTTAGAAAGAAAAGGTGTAGAAGGTGTAGAATAATCCCAGAATGAGAACACTAAGAAAATAATTCCAAGAAATCACAGAAGCTTTATGTAGCTTTCAAAATATAAAATAAAATCTCGAAAGTAAAAAATTTAATGTATAAATATTTTCAGTTTTCAGTTTTGTAATTTTTAAAGATTCGAATGTGAATCATATTTGTATATGCTTTGGGAACCTGATCTAGTGATATAATTATTCTCATGAATGCCATTGTAAGTGTTGCAAATAAGTATATCCTATGAACATATCATTATGATTATAGATGATGTACTGAGAATGTTAGGAAGACTGATAAAAAAAACAATTTAAAATTTTAAACTTCAAAACAAAACTTTACTGGACTGACATTTGATAGCAACATACATTGTGTTAAGAGTTCATACACATTAATCAGTACCTGTGACTACATGTTCAGAACAGTTAACTTTTAGCAAATTTACCTCAACTGTGAGTATACAATACTATGGCATCCACTCAGCCATAGCAAACCTGGTGGAAACAGAGATTCACATAGGTGATATCCTGACTTTGCCGGGACAGTCCATGCTATGTCCATGGCCCAGCCTCTTTGGCGTGCAGGGGGAGCTGAGGTTGGGAAGCTGCTCCTCTCATTGGTGCTGCAGCAGGCAAGTGTTACAAACTGCAAGAGAGAAAGATAACATCATGATCACTGTGTGTTCCTAGGGCATGCAGCAGCAATGCCCTGGTCCGTCATCACAAAACCCATCTGATCCTTGCTCCCCCATGGCCACCCTGGGGGCCATGTCCTCATTCTACTCACCTCTGCTGCAGCAAAAGTCTCTGCGCAGCCCCAGCTGCCTGAACCAGGCAGGGCCAGGGAAACACTGATGCTGCTGTGGAATGGTCACCAAGAACTGCTTCCAGAAGCCTCACAGTTCTCTTTAATATTTTCATAATTGACTGATGTCAGACTAGAGAGTGTTATGAGCAAGTCTGCTAACAGTTCTAAATTGGGAGGAGCTGTCGACTCTCTTGGGGGTGGAGATGCCTTGAACAGAGATCTAGACAAATTAGGGATCTTGGCAATCACCATACTGCTGTGAACAGTCTAGAGAGGAAGACATATGAGGAGAGAATGAAGTCTCTTGGTTTGTTCAGACCACAGAAGAGGACACTGAGGGGAGACCTCATTGTTGCCTACAGCTTCTTCACAAGGGGAGTGGAGAGGCAGCACCAATCTATTCTCTCTGGTGACAGCAACAAGACTCAAGGGAAGGGCATGAAGCTGTGGAAGGGGAAGGTCAGGTTAGATATCAGGAAAAGGTTCTTCACCGAGAGGGTGCTCAGGCTCTGGAACAGCCTCTCCAGGGAAGTGGTCTAGCTGCCAGAGTTCCAGAAGCTTCTGGCCAGCACTCTCAGACATATGGTCTGATTTTTGGGTTATCCTGTGTGAAGCCAGGAGTTGAACAAGATGATCCTTGTGGGTTTCTTCCAACTTCTGATATTCTATGATTCTATGTCACCTACTTGGACTTGTGCAGAACATGTCATACTGTCCTATAAGATATCTTTGTCTCTTACTTGGAGGGACATGGATTTGATGGATGGAACACTGAGGTGATAAAGAATTGCCTGTATGATCACACTCAAAGTATTGTAGTCAATGGATATATTTAGATAAGATAATAGAATTAAATTCTTTATTATGAAGAAGATGAGGCACAGAAATAGGCTGCTCACAGAAGCTGTGGATCCCTAGAGGCATTAAAGGCCAGATTTGATGGGGCCCTCAGCATCCTGATCTTGCTCATGGCAGGAGGGCTGGGATTATGTGATCTTTAAGGTCCCTTCCAATGCAAACCATTCTATAAGTGAATAACAACACCATCAGAAGGTTCACCTCTCATGTCTTCTATCTTCTTTATCAGATTCAGAAGGCAATTCCTGTTCTTTCATGTGTATGAAGTACACATAACAGGAATATGAAGAGGACAATGCTTTTTTTGTTAATTTGGGCTTTCTTCTTGAACAGGACAATTGTAAATTGAAGCATAAGTGATATAAATCAAAATTGAATGGTAATGAGATATTAGCTGAGATTATTCTTTTGTGTGTGTATGACTTTGTTGCCAAAACAACCCTTGCTTTACTAGTATTTATCAAATCTAAATACTCTTAGAGGTTTTATATAGTCAGAGGTTTGTTTGGGATCATTTTCTTTTACAAAGTGTTCTCTGAACTACAGATAAACTATAATCTACTTAACATTTTTGTACTAATAATAGGAGTTAGACTAAAAAATAGCAAACATAAAAAATATCCTTTCCCTATCACAGTCATTTATCTGTAATTGACTCTTCAATAAGCTTGTCTGCACCAAACTATGACCTACATTTTCTGGTCTCAGTGGCAGTCTTCTTACTATGTTTAGCATATTTTTAATGGCATAAAGTACAACTTTGAGTTCTTGGTCATGTTCTGTATAAAAATTCCTAGCTCAAGGTTGTTCCTAAACTAAAGTTACAGAACACAGAAAAATATTTTACAGCATTTAAAATAAGCTATATTCTTTCTGAAACAGAAATATTCTCCTGTAATGAGAAATGAGCCATTTATGAAAGGTTTTTTTGTTGTATAAGAAGTTTTCCAACTCTCTGTTTTGCAGAAGATCACTGACAGATTGCTGAGGAGGATTCTTAGGCCTTGTAAGTACCTTCACTTTATCCCAAGGGGTTCTTCTTTTCTTCATCCAAGTGTCTCTCAGCATGCTGTATGGCCAACACCATGGTTACACAAGCATCCCAAATACAGAAGTACTGCATATTGAAATTATGAACAACACCTGAAAACAAAAATAAAGGAAGAGAAAAAAAATAATGAGGAAGGATAGATTTTTCCTTCTTTTTTTTGGTTTGTCATCTTTTCCTGTCTAATTCCATCTGCTTCAAAAAGAATCATACTCTGTTTCCAGAGAGCGTGCATGTGTCACTTAGCTCACCTGGCCATACTGTGTACAAAAGGGAGTATAGGGAGTTGAGTATAGGGATTTCTACACTGAATATAATTTCTCTTTAACACTGTAGTGAGTCATGTAGATCCAAACAAATTTCAATTCAACTTCATTTTCTACATGCCTAAAAAAATAGTTTGCTTCATTATTGATTCCACACTTTGGACATTATTTACTCCAAAAACATTGAAACAGAATACCTGTGGGTTGCATGAGAATTTCCTGAGTGCTGTACTTCACAATTGAACCCTTGACTACATCAACATCAGACCTTACTAAAAACAAATAAACATACAAAAAAACCAACAAACCAAACAAAAAAACACCTAGAAGTTTCATTAAAAAACATAGGAACAAAGCCACTAGGTTTATATAGTCATCTGGTGTGACAGCTGAAATTGTGAAGCAAGTTCATTTTATTCCTCCAAGTGCTTCTTACTTATGCTGTTTGCAACTCTCAACAAAAGCCCAGTGGGAAATCTTGTTCTTCAGTGCCTTTCTTAAGGCAAGTCCATTCATTTTCTGACTTTTCTTCCAAAGTCTGCCTTTCCACTACCCAAGATTCATTCCATCAGGGAATTCAACTAGATATCAGAAGTGACACTTTGATTTCATTTGTTCAGGTTTATAACAAACAGCTAAATCTTAGCATACTGATAACACAACTGCCAGGGCCTAGTTGTCCAGCAACTTGATTCTGCTTGCCTTTTATTTAATATAAATATCTGAATTATTTTCTTCAACTGAATGTCCTTTACAGGCTTTTCTTTTTTGCATTTTCAACAAAGACATCGAGAATTTTTCCTACAGTATATTCCCAAATATCTGAAGTCAGTTCTGTTTTCTCAGTCTCTGTTGTCTTAAAGTCTTGAGAAGTACAATGCCTTCAATCTTTTCATGTATTTTAGCTCTCCTAATTGCATGTATTATGTGTTGAATGAATACCAAAGGTAGATATTTTGAATAGCATCTCACCTTATACATTTCAGTTCTATAGTAATATAGGCCTCATAATTATTATTCACATTTTAAAATGTTAGAAAAATCCCTTCATTAAATATGCCAGATGTATGTTTTTTATATATGTTGCATGATTTGGAAGGATGGCTTTCAGTCAGCTGCTCCACATTGACAGCATTTGTAAATATACAAAAATGTTCCTGTATGCTAGTTCTCACTGAGTATTTTGGAAGCTATTATGTTTACAGAAGTTGATGCAAGACAATGTATTTTGAGAACAAAAATCGGCATGTGATTAGAAAAAACGGGGAAAACCGTTTTGGTCACCAATTTTACTGTTCTTCAACATACAGTAACTGTGGTTTTGTTTTCCTAGCACTAATTTA
The DNA here is from genome assembly GCA_002909625.1 of Bambusicola thoracicus. Classification (NCBI taxonomy): domain Eukaryota; kingdom Metazoa; phylum Chordata; class Aves; order Galliformes; family Phasianidae; genus Bambusicola; species Bambusicola thoracicus. The sequence continues at coordinate 8,138 of PPHD01017028.1, forward strand.
TAATAAACATTATTCTTTCTCATTCTATTATTCTTTAAACATTTTCAACTTTGTCAGAGCAATAGATCATTAAGACAAATATTGGCAAATATTTTACTGAAGCTTTTAGATTTTTTTATAAGGTTCTTGTGGAACGGATTCCTCTCATTTAATAACGAATAGCCACTTCTGTGTATATATGGGGACTTCTCTGAAAGTAATGCCTCCTATCTTACTATGTTGACTGACAACATCAGAAGTGGATGTTGGTCTTATGGCAGTAGAGGTGAAACTTTCTCACCAGTATTCTATTACATTCTGTTGTAGTGTAGCTGAGGGGCAGTCTGACACAATGGTGTCAGACATGGGAGTGCGTATGAAGCAAAGGTGTGTCACTGAATCCCTCCATATGGAAAATAAATGCACCCATTGGCAATCACTGATGCCTGATGAATGTTTATGGAGTCCAAACAGTGGATGTCAGCACAGTGAGGCAGTGACTGGTGTGTTTCAGCAGTGGCAGCAGAGATGTAGAAAATAAATCACATTCTGGATGACCATGACAATTTTTATAAGCATGGTATATGGGCTCTCATTCATTGCTGGCAAAAGTGCATAGCTAATGGTGGTGACTGTATTGAAAAAAAGCGTTTTGTAGCAGAGAATTTGCTATATCAAATAGTATTATGCTGCTCTTTTGTATCTGTTGTAGATTCCATGGAAATAAATAGGAGGCATCAGGTTTGGAATGACCTAGATATATCAGTAAAGTATACATATATATGTGCAGACAACACTGAATAAATAAAAGAAATGCTGATTGAGATGTGGTCTTAGTTTAGTACTGCATCTCTATTTTCTTGCCTTGAATTTAATAAATGTGTTTTGCATGTACTCTGGCCCCTGGTTGAGAACTTACAGTAACAAATAGAATAAATATACAGACCATAAACATGTTGTACATTACTGAAGTCTTTTTTTCTTTTGTGCTGCATTTTATTGCTCCTTGGAGATAAGAAGGCAATCATACAGAATTTCATTCTGTTTCAATTTAAAAGCTGCTACACGGGGATAATCTTACACTAGTCTCCCATACCTTTAGTTTTTCCCTGCAGCACAGTGTCAGTGAAGTAGGCTTAATTGCTTATCCGACACTTTTCTTGGCCAATTTCTTAGCAAGTCTGAGGAGGGATGTTGGAAAAACAAACAAACAAACAAAAAAACCCCCTTGTGTTCCTTAGAAAAAGGCAGGTATTTAAAACCAATTACTAGCACATGATCCTTCCAAGATGTTAATTCATTTTTCCTACCTTAGAGTGAAATTTCATGAACAATCTAGCCAATATGAATGTAGGTTGTAAGTTAAAAAAAAATATTTTTCTTACACAGTTCAGGCCCTAATTCAAAGCCGTGGTTATACTTGCATCTAACTTACTCTCATGAAATAATCTCATGTATAGTTTTAGTAATTATTGTTGTTATTTGCCTGTTTAATTTTAGCTCCTCACCTTTGCAGTTTACATCAGGTTTTCCTTAGACTCTAACACTTCACTGTCACTAATCCACTAATCCAGTCTAACTGGTTATTTTGGTGTTAGGAAAAGGCTGATTTCTCATCAAATAGTCTTAAAGATTTTAAACAGCAATGAACCACTTTCTGCATTTGAAAATACTGTTTGATTTCTGTAGACTTGTGTTTTAACTTCAGAGCAGCACATTTTACCTATAGTAATGCACATTTTTACATTCATATTATGCAGTATTGTCTTTGTCTTTAACTCTACAGCGTTGAATTTTTATCCGTTCCCATTAAATTGCAGTCTTTTCTACTTAATGAGTATCAAAATGCTACAAAGTTTTCAGTGTTTCTACTGACTTTCGCCTTACAAAAGAACGGCCAAATCTGTCTTGGACGCTTTGGGGATTTTTCTATTACTTACACTTAAAAGCTTCCGTAGCTCACATACGGACACACAAAACTCCCTATTTTATCTGACTTCCTCCTCGTTATTACTTAATAAGATATTCTCTATCCACGCTATGGTGATAGTTACAGTGAGCTGCCCTTCCTAGTTTGGGTACTCTGCTAGTGATGACTGAACAGGAACTGGAATTGAATATCTTTATCATCTTTTAAGAGCCTCAACTTTTGTTGTCTCTTCAAGGCATACTGAAGCTATAGTTCTCTTTTTTCTTATCCTTTCATGATTCAAATATGTACTTATGTATTGGAATACATGTATATATTTGAGTATATATTTTTAAATTGTCTGAATGGCATTTGCTTTGATCTTCTTTCTTTTTATTCTTCTCTGATATTTCCATCTATTATTAAAAATGTCTCATTTAGGAATAAAACTCACTTTATTCATTGTTTTTTCTTGTTCCATCCTGTTCTCTTTTCTAAAATCAGCCACAGGAACAAGAAAATTATTGCTTTTTTCTCCTCTTAATTCTAACAGAAACCATTAGCTTGTGACTTTTTTTTCTGCCCAATAAGTCTTACACTGATAAAGAGCTCATGAGGAGGTCCTTTAGTTAGTATTCCTCCAGAGAATCATTGTTCTCAACACAATTCCTTACTTTTATGGTATATTCACTCAATGCTCCTTCATGACCTTCATTTCCTACCAGGGAAAGAAAGCTGCAAGGAGGAATTCCAGGCATCCCACTCTACATCACAACACTCATATCGTTAGATGAACTGGGTTCATTGCTCCTATCAGCCTCTCATTGTTGATCTAGCTGTGATCTCTAGCTGTGACTCATCTTGGTATCATCTTGGTATCATGGGTTTTTGTTTTTTTTTCATATGGTTTGACAAGTAGCAAAGCAGCTCTTTCAACAGCTGGCAAAAAACAAAACCAAAACAAACAAACAAACAAACAAACAAAACAGTCTGTGGATCCTACCTTTTTAAAAGCTTGAAGTTGTATTTTCAGCCAACACTGCTCTTGTACTCAACATGAATTCACAGCGTGTTGTGCAGTGTGTTGCTACAGTTTTTAGGTACATGTTTTATGAGTATACACAGTAGTCACTGTGCTACAGGAATGTATATTTGCTCATGAAAATATTCTTTGTGTGAAATCAAGTTCAGAATATACATATGATCAATTATAGCTGCAAGTTTAATCTAATTTGTCAGAGTCTGCCTGGCAGCATTATTACTGTTAAGCATTATTCACAACAAGAACAGTACCTCGGTATATGTCTCATATAAACATCTTAGAGTTTCTGCAGTGATTGTCCTGTATACTTCTTTCTGATTTATTGTGTCCAAAACAACATCTTATTAAAGCTCAAATTTTACTTTTACACTCTGTATTGAAGTCTGTAGAACTGTAATAGTCCTTAATCAACCTAGTAAATAATAATAGATAAAACTGAAGTTTTGGCAATTTGTGTTTTTGACTGGGACATTTTTTTCCTTGGGAGAAATGCAAGAAAACCTACGATTAATGTTTAATTTGTCCTTTGTCTGGACACTTCAAAAGATGTCCAACAGACTGTTGTGATAATTGTTTCTTTTAAAGATTGACAGGTTCTATAAAGATTACAATGAAAATTAACCTATTATCTGAATGCACTATCTTGTCGGTAGAAATACTTTCTTTTTTAAAAAGGGAAACACTGAGATTTAGCTTTTCTAAAATTTCTTCTTCAGCAAAAAAATTTAGACTCTAAGAAGAAAAACATCCAGACAAAAATCTGCTTTGTTCACTATATTTCTACTAAAAATGCTGACAGAATTTATGTAGTATAATAAACAGTTAAGAAATCCAAAATACAGGAAATCTTGTTTTGAATTTTTTATGGAGGAGTCAGAAAGACAGAGAGGAGAAGTGTATCTTCTATGTGGAGATGAAGCCATGGAAAAGAATGATAACCCAGAAAAATTGAAGAACATCTTGATTCAACCATTTCTGTCACAAAGGAAAGAGCAATTTTATAAAAAATGTATTTCATACAGCAGGATTGACTTCTCTGTTAAAAAATTCTGTGTTCTCAATTCCTAAGACCCCTCTCTATGTCTATTTTTGTTCACAGTGACATTATAAAACAATGATACTCTACAGTCCCTTGGGACTTGCTGCCACTTGTGTCTTGTTGCCTTTATAAAATATGTTCTTTTTTCTCTTGCAAAAATAAAACCATATTTTTTGTTCTCCTTCCGTTATATTTATCATATTTTTTTTTTTTTTTTTTTTTTTCCCAGACTAGGAAAGAGTAAACAGTCAAATTCTCTCAATGGGAAAGAAAAAAAAAAGACATTTTACCTCTGATTACCTGTTAAGGTGTTCATATTTGCAATCACTTATGTGTAGCCATTCAGAAACAAAGTAAGCATCAGGGCAGTTATAGAATCATAGAATCCTAGATACAGGTTGAGCAGAGAATGGACTGAGAGCAGCTCTGAGGAGAAGGATATGGGGATGTTGGTTGTTGAAAGACTCAACGTTAGCTGACAGTGTGTGCTTACAGCCCAGAAGGACAACCATATCCTGGTTTGCATCAATAGAAGCATGACCAGCATGTCAAAGGGGGATGATTCTGCTCCTCTGCTCTGCTCTTGTGAGACTCCACCTGGAGTACTGCATCCAATTCTGGAGCTCCCAGCGCAAGAAGGACATGGAGCTGTTGGAGTAGGTCCAGAGAAGGACCACGAAGATATTTGAGGACTGGAGCTCCTCCACTGTGAGGACAGGCTTAGAGAGCTGGGGCTCTTCATCCTGGAGAAGGCTCTGAGGAGATGTTATAGTGGCCTTCCAGTACCTGAAAGGGGCCAACAGGAAATCAGAGGAGGAACTTTTTACAAGGGCAGGTAGCAATAGGACAAGGGGATATGGTTTTAAACTGGAAGAGGGTAGATTTAGACTAGATATTAGGAAGAAATTCTTTATTGTGAGTGTGGTGAGACACCGGAACAGGCTGCCTAGAGAGGTTGTGAATACCCTCTCCCTGGAGGTGTTTAAGACCAGGCTGGATGGGGCTTTGAGCAACCTGGTCTAGAGGGAGGTGTCCCTGTCTATAGAAGGGGGTTGTAACTAACTGATCTTAAAGGTCCCTTCCAACCCAAACCATTCTATGATTCTATGATTTAAGTTGAAGAAGATCCTTAACACCATCAAATACAATGACAGTTTTACTTCTCTTCTTGGGTAGTTAATTTCTAGTCACACCCTAAGTTACATTTGGGTAGCCAATATGTGTTATACTCACATTCTGTCTTAATCTATATTGACTGAAATGTAAAAATATCTTTTGATGAATGGTCTGTATAGGTCAATGACAGCTTCTTCAACAAGTTTAGGGAAAACCTAAATAAGACAAGATGCATTGAAAGAATCTTAAGTCTTTACTTAAAGGGAGTTTCTGAATTGAATTATTTAGCTGGTGGAGAAAAACAGAATTTTGATTTTCTCCTTCTAGTATCATACCAATAGGAAATATAATGTTTTCGGTGTTACGAAATTCCTCTGACTGTAAATATGTGACAGTACCCTTTTCTTAAATGCTTTTTACCATTTCAAAATGTTAGTAGCCACTGATATATGTCTGGTCTCTGAAGAAAAGTGGTTTTAATTTAGGGTTTCATTTAGAAACCCAACACTTGGATCTCTTCAGACAAGCATCGGAATGGGGTGGAAGCTTGAAGAACAAGCTTGAACTATGAAGGAAGCTGAATCTACTCTGTTTTTCTTAATCCAATAATGTTTCAAACTGGAATGGCATTAGAGTAGGCAGGCTTGACCTTCATTTTTCATTTCTACCTTACATCCTTAAAGATGGAGTTCCGAAGCATCAATACCCTGCTAGAATCCTAATTCCTGCCAGTTTAACCTGCTGTATGTCATTTTATGAAGTTGTCTACCATTACATTTGCCTCAGAGGACAGCTATCCATTGTCACTGTCTTCAGTATATTAAAGACTGCCAAGCTTCTTTACTATTTTGTTCCTGGAAGAATGGGCTTTCTAAAGCAGCTAATTTAGCACCTGAGAGGCCGCTCTTTTTTATTATATATTTATTCATTTATTACCAGAAATGATCTGCATGCTAGAAGTCATTATGCCTACATGGAACAGAATTTGTTCCAATAACATAAAATCATTAAATATTTTAATATTGAGCTTTGTTTTGTCCCTCTTTATAGTTGAGAAAAACACTTAGCTAATATTCCAAAGAACAAAAGAGGAAGAAATAATATGTGGGCTAAACTAATTAACACTGTCTCAAAATATTTGAAAATGTATGAGTTGATAGGTGCCACATATAGCAGAAATGAGTACTTGCATGTTGATTTATTCAGTTAAATTGAGAACTGTCCTTCAGATTGGGACTTTTCTGTGTAGTATAATAAAAAAGAGAAGGATGATAGGAAATTAAAGTGAAATGATAGACACCAAAATATTTTGCTTCTTTTTTCTAAAACAAGAAAAAGTATTGGTGGAATAGCAGTCTCAGTGCATTTTTTTTCAAATTCATCCCAAACACAGCAAGTGTATTCAAATTGCACAAATATTTAGTTTCAGTTGTTTGATATGTCAAGAATAAAAAATGACTACTATCTCAAATCAGCTGAAATGTGGAAAAGAGTTCCAAAACGTGTAATAATCCTTAGCAGATGGTTTCTTCACCTCTGTTCTTTGGGGTTTTTCCTCCAGACACAAGGGTCACAGCATCCTTTGGTGTCATAGTCATTTCTGGTTTTCTTTACTTTTTTTCATGTTTGTTTGTTCTGTTGCCTATCTGCCTCTGGCCTCTTACTTTAAGGACATAAACACTGATGCAAATCTGTAATCATCATATCAGTTACTGTACACTGAGAACTCCCAGTTCAACCTGGAAGAACATAGGATTTCCATGGCAGAAATAAACAGAATAAAAATATAGTAAACCAGAAGATGGAAGCTCTTTTAAGGGTTCTGTGATTTGTGTCTAGGTGTGTATGAGTGTATGGGAACTGTTGAATCACGGCCTGAACCTCTGATTGACCACCTGAGGCGAACACTGAGTCAGCCACAGGGGCACAGGTGAATGCAATCTCACCTGAGTGACTGGAAGGGGTCGAGCCTGGCTCCACCCCTCCTCGACCCCATTTAAGGGCTGACTCTCCAGGAGGAAGGATCTTTATCTGGAGATC
>PPHD01017029.1:0-15261 GCA_002909625.1 Bambusicola thoracicus
GCACCGCCGCGTCCCCGCCGCGCGCTGCCGCCGCCGGACTGAGCCGCTCCCGCAGCGCCCCGCCGCCTCCCGCCGGCTCCTCCCCCGCCTTCTTCCCAGCCCTCCTCCTCCTCCTCAGCGGCCTGATGGGGCTTGTAGTCGCCGCCGGGCCGCCCCCTCGGAGCCCCCGGGCTGCGCTGCCGGCAGCCGCCCCGGAACGGACTCCCGGGAGTGATGCGGGGAGCGGTTTGAAGGCGGCGATGGTCCCCAAAAACTCCGCTCGTGGAGCGCGGTGCTCGCGGGACTCTTGCTCTGTTGCTTTCGGCCATGCCTCTCCCCACTGTGTGCCCTACACTGCAGAGCTCCCTTCCCCAACACACAGGGAGCAGGTGTGGGGCAGCCCCGTACCCCACATCTTCTGCAGAGCAACGCTCCGGACACCCTGCCCCTATCCCTACTCTTAACCCACATCATAGGGCAGTTTTGCACGGAGTTTCCAGGCCCAGCTTCTTCCTGGGAGCCACCACCACTGCTGCAGTTCATGCTGTGTGCTGTTGGGTAACCTCTCCCTGAGCTCTGGTGCAGCTCTAACGCCCAGCACCCCAAAAAACCTCTGCATACATAGGCAACATGTGTGCTTTTTGCTTAGGGCTGTGCTGGATGCTCGAGTTGAGGACATGGAGGTGCATAGCCATGCCATGGAGCCCAGACTGGCCTGACCCACGGAGTGCCAAGTCGGGCAGCCGGATGGAGCTCAGCACTGGGTGAGCTCCCCAAAGCTGGCCCAGGGCTCAGCCCAGCAGCCCCCCGTCAGCCTCACACCAGGGCAGCCTGGAATGAAGACATCTCCTGGCTGGCAGGGAAAGATCTGCACAAGGCAATGTGCAAGTGATTAAGTTATAACAGGGAAGAGGACAGGCTGAATTAGCCCTGTCAATCACCATCGCTATATTTGAACCAAATGCTGGGCATCCATCTCAGGAGCAGCCTCTTGCTGCTTCAGGCAACTGTTCAGAGCGCCGTGCCAAGACCCAGGAATACTTTCTTTCCAGGATGACAGATGTGTGGACAGAGGGAGGGGAAGGTACCACGCGTTATTCCCTTGGCAAACCAAGGCTGCTGAGAGCAGGGAGGGCAGGGAAAGGCAGAGGACTTGTGTCCCTTTTGTTCTTGTGATGGTTTGCTGCTGGATTCCATCAACAGACACCAGCTCAAGAGCCCTTATAAGCAAAGGAACTGGCAGACAACAGGAAAAGCATCCCCTGCCCCAGGAGGCTCAGGGATATACCCACATCCCCGGCCCCAGCATCACAGTGGGGCTCAGTGACCACGAGCTGTCACCATCTGGTGGCACAAGTGGAGCACAAATGGGTCCTCATGGAAGAACGGGGAGCCCAACACCGCCACTGAGTGATGGAGACCACCGGGATGTGGGTGGGCAGAGGGCCGGGGATGGTGCCTCGGTGCCCCCTGCCCACCCGGGGGGCTCTCCTGGTGTGGCCATGCTGTGCCATTCCGTACCACGTTGTCACTGCAACCTCAAGGTGGTGCAGATGGGGATTTCACAGGAACCTGGGCTTGTTGTTTAACTGCCCTTAATCAAGAGCAGCATTAAGATAAAAGGGATGTGGGGCTCCGTTGGCAGAACAGCTGAACAACTCACCGTGCCAGCAGCTGGGGACCTGTGTGCATGTGCTGCTGTGCTCCTGTTTGGGCAGCAGGGACAGAACTGAAGGCGCTGCTGGGAGAAGAGGGGCGGCACAATGGAGCGGTTCTGCCCTGACCTTCGGTTTCCCACTTAAAAGTCTGCAGCTCTCCCCTCCTCCCCGCCACAAAGGGGCTCCTTTCAGTCCCTACTTCTGCATTTAGAAAACAAAAGCAGTTGCAGCTAGTTTAGGTTTGGAGAGGGGGAGGCAGGAGCAAATGCTGAATAACAAAGAGCTTTCCCTGAAAGATCCGACTGACAAAGACTTTGCAGCTTCATCCCTCCCTGAAAAGGCCGGAGCACATCTGGGCTCTGCCTGCCTGCAAGAGGGGCTGTGTGTGCATATGTCTGCGCTTTGCAGTGCATGCACGGGCGTGCTGGAGGCTGGATGTGCACCGAGCATGCATCTGCATCAGGGCAACGTGTGCTCCGTGGGCTGCAGGACACACAGACCACGCTCTGGTGGGAGTCTGCATCAACGCCCGTCATCTCTGCTCTGCTTCTTCTTGCTGTGCAGCCTTTGCAGGACCACGCGCTGCTCTGAAGGGCTTCCAGGTGCGCTGCCAACCTTAGCAAACCTTGGAACATCTGAGTCACGGCGAGCAGCTCAGCCACGCTTCCCCAAGGCTGGGGCTCTCCAGCTGCAGAGCTCTATGTCTGCTGAACCATCAGAAGGAGAAACCCAGCCCCAAACCCGGCCCTGGCCACTCTGCCACCGGCCACAGGGACACTGCGGCCAGCTCGCCTGGCAGCCTGCAGAGCACCAACTTTCCCAGGAAAAAGTGACTCATGAAACCAGCAGCACCAGGGAACAAATATTAGCTGCTGGGCATGATTTAGGAGCTGAGCGCAGCCTTTACAGGAAGCCCCCTCTCTCCCTCTCTGCTCTGACTCAATAAAGCATTATTAGCGGCTCTGGCTGCAGCCACATCGCTGCCAGCACTGCTGGGCTTCGCCTGCCTGTGCCCCACTGTGGCCACGCTGGCTCCAGGATGCTGCTGTCCCAGGGTAAAGGGCTGCAGCACTGAGCTCAGCCACTGCAAGAGCGCTCTCCTCTCTCTGAGGTTCCTCTGCTGTTTTCATCGACCCAGAGCAGCTCTTTGCTTTGCTGGTTGCATCTTAACAGCACTGAAATATCTTCTGTCTGTGCTGCTTGGCTGCCTGTCTGACGATGGTGAAGGGAAATGGCCCCAGGCGTCACTCTCCCAGCCAGAGGAGAGGGCCAGAGGTGCTCAGGGCACCCACAGAATGACACCGGGAGTCACAGATGTGGCATTTGGGAGGCTGAGCCGGAGCCACAGCCAGCACAGCCAGGGACAGCTGGACACCGAAGCCATCCTGCCTTGCATTCAAAGGTCCTGAGCGCAGCTTTTCTGCCTCTTCCCCCGACGTTGTTCCCAGCTGGCCGTGTCCCCACGGCACCTCTCGTCCCCAGTGAGCACTGCCCAAACAGGGTGCACTCCTCCAGCAGTGCAGTGTGCTGCTGCCTTGCAATTGCCAAATTCCACAGAGCCCATTAACACGTCACATGCTATTTTACTGCCTGCAGACAACAGTTGGGGCAGACTGTTGCACGGTGGTGTTTGCAGCCAGGGCAGCACTCAGTGCTTCCCCAGAGCGATGGCTCTGCACGATGGGCTGCATCCCACCTGTGCTATGGGCTCTGCACTGCATGAAGCCCTCTGCATGCAAAGCTGCAGCCTCCCGGGTGCTATGCTTCTGATCCGTGCAGGAGCAAAGTGGCTGCCCAAGAGACCTGGGTTTGGTTCACGCATCCTTGTCTTACACCTGGGCAGCTCTTGCTGTTACTGCAGAGGAGAAAGCACTGCAAGGGCTCTGCAGGCTCCTCTCACCTCCATCCCACAGCAGAGACTTGGTGTGCTCAGAGCTGAACAGCACAAGGAGGAGCATTCAGTGCTGTGCATCCTCTGCACGAAGTGGGTGCGACGTCTGTCCCCCATTGATTCGCAGAGGGAAATGAACAACGTTTGCTTAACACTGCCTCGCGCTGAGCCGGGCAGGGTGGATGTCACGCAGCTCTCTCAGGGCTGTGACGTTCAATAAGACGTTCCAGGAGGCAGCCAGCACTTCCATTAGCTGCAGTGCTGCTCTGCTCATCCTGCGCTGCTCTCAGTGACGGTGTCAGCACCGCTGTCCCAGGAGCCGAGCCCAGCAGCGCCGCGTTTCGCCTTCGTGCTGCTGCAAAGATTCCTTCACTCGGATAATCTGATAATAGCGTTTTCTGCACGCTGTCATTTAGGAGCCCAATGGCAGCTCCTTTCATCAGGAGAAGGGCTGCAATTATGTGTCATTACCCACGGGCTATGATTTTTCTCCCACTACCTACAGTGGCGGTGTCGGGTGTTGTTGTTTTTTTCTTCTTTCTTTCAAGCAACACTCGGATATTTATAGTGCAGAAAAAGCCACAGCCAACAACAAACAACGGGGTGATGTTCCCCTGCAAGGGTATAAAAGGAGAGCCCTAAATAGCTTCTGAGCTTGGAAGGAAGGAGAGCAGCCCTATGGGCTGGGCAGAATTGCTTCCCAGGCTCTGACGAGCCAAGGAGAGAGGAAGGAATGGTGCCCCTGTGCTGGTGGGAGCGTGATGGTGGCGCTTCCTCTGCTCCCCCCAGCACCTGATCCATGGCCTGGGGTGAAGTGCTGGGTTTGCTGTTCCAGATATGGCACAGGGAGGGTTTTTTTGCAGCCTGAAGGATCCCCATCCATGCATCCCAGCACCGACCCCTGTGCTTCCCTGTGCTCCTTTCGGAGGAGCTCCCTGTGCGCATCTGAGTTTTCGGGAGGTGACTCCCCCTGTGTTCCCCATCCCCTTTAACACTGGGACTCTCCCTGCTCTCAGGCTGCCTTCCTGTCTAGACAGCCCTGTGGAAGCCACTGTATTTATAGCCTGGGGCAGAGCTGTGCCCGCTCGTTGTGCCAAACCCACACGAGGCTGCTGCTGCCGGGCCGGAACGGAGATGCCTCCCACACACTGGAAGAGGGGAGGAGGAGGAGGAAGGCCAAGCAAACCGCAGGCAGACCCTAAACTCCCTAACCCCCAACAGATTGCATGGTGCTCCTCTCACCTTCCCTTGTAGGATCACTGGGCTCCTCTGGCCTTTCCCTGCTCCCATAAGCACCCGGTGAACCGCTCCACCCCTCCGTGCAGAGCATCTCTCAGCCCACGGCGGGGACCTGGCACAGCCCGGACCCTTCTGCACCACCAGGACCCAAACCCGAGCGCTCCATGGTGGCAGCCCTGACTGTCATCAAGGTTCTGCGGGCGGAATGAGGCCGGTGCTCCCAGCTCACATTTCCCATTGACACAGGAATGCAAACCCAGGGGAGCAGGGTTAACCCCTTGGTCGGGGCAGCAGAAGGGCAGAGCTGGTGCCTGCAGGGACACGGTGTGCTTCTGCACCCCGGGACACAACCCCAGCCCCGGGGTGCCCTGCACCTGCCTGCAATCACTGTGTTCCTCAGAGCTCTCTGCAGGGATGAGGAGAGCCAAAGTGGTCCCCAGAGCTCCTCAGTCCCTTATCAGCAGTTGGTGAGAGCACCTGCACTGATGGGGGTTTATGCAGAGAGAGCAACTGCTGCAAAGGTGCATAAAAGCTTCTTAAATTAGATTCTTATTGATTAATTCCTCTGGGCTTAATCTGCAGGGCTAGGAAGCATCCTCTGTGCGCTCACTCTCCACCACTTGACTTGAAAGTGTTTACCCCTCCCTTGGCTGATGGATGATGATTTCCAAGAAGGCTCTAAGCCCATTCTGTCTGCTCGGTGCGTAAGGACAGAAGAGCACAGCGTGGTGCGGAGATGGCCCAGGAGGGGTTTCTGGCTGGGAGTGACCTCACAGCTCTGATCCCCACTGCTGAGCAGCCCAGAGGTGATGCGAGGAGGGAGGGACTCAGAGCAGGAGCCCGCAGTTCACCCTGACAGCAATGGGTGTCTGTGCATGAGGAATCGGAGGAACAGGAGCCGGGTTGGGCGTGCAGGAAGTCTCCCCATGATGGATTTATAGGGACGGTGCCCTTTTTACAGGAGTTCATGCTGAAAACAAGCTGCAGATGCTCTCCTTGGGGTCTCCAGCAACAAGCCCAGATTTACTGCTGCTGTCTCGTGCTCGAGCAGTGGACGGCAGCTGTGCTCCCAGACCGGGGGCAGGGGCTGCACGTGGCCCCCCAACATTGCAGCTACCAGGGGCAGCTCTGCAGAGGCTGCTGTCTCACCGGGGGACCTGCAAGACCCTTATCCTAGCTGAGCCATCCACACCCTGCACAAAGCATCCTTCCTGCCTTTGGCTCTGCTGTGGTGCTTGGTGCTCCTTCCCCTGCCCCTGGCAGGGCTGTGGCCCTAACCCTGCCCCCAGTCCCAACCCAGGACAACAGCCTTGCAGGGAAACACCTGCCGAATTCCAGGAGCTGGGCAGCCCTGGGAGCCAGCAGCTGGCAATGGAGGTGAGAGGACCGCTGCATGCAAAGGAGGCAGGCTCCATCACAGCCTCTCAAGATGCAAAGCACCTCCTGCAGGCAGACGGGGAGTGACCCGTGGTGCAGGGTGCCCCGACCCCATCTCCAGCAGCTCTGTGGCACTGCAGCTCTCTGAGCACCGTGATGGCTGGATGTGCCCTGCGCTGTAATGTAGGCAAATTCATGCTGAATCATCATGCAAAACACTTGCCAGGAGCAAAGTGCCCGTGTGAAGGGTGCACTCCATCTGACAGGTGTCACTTACAAAACCACTCTTACCTTCGAGCTGAGCAGTTCCCAGCCCAGACAGCCACCCGTGCACTCGTTCAACAAAGCAACCATGGGGACTGAGCCTTTCCATGAGTGCAGCTCTGCAGGACGGGGCTGTGCATATGTGGACCCCGAGTGCTTGAAGCTGAACGCCCGAGGACTGGCTGCGTCCAGGCAGATAATGAGTGCTCGCTGCCATGCGGTCAGCAGCTGCAGCCCCAGGCGGGAGGAAATGCTGAGCCTCTGGCAACTCCCAGAAATTCCCCAAATGTGCTGTTCTGTCCGGCTGGGACAGGCACGAGGCAGCACAGGGGGGGGGAGAAGCCAGCAGGAGGGCCGGGGCAGCAGCCAAGTGCTGGGGAAGGGCTGCAGAGTCCCCTCAGCGCATCGCCAATCTGGGTGAGGAGGGGAAGAGCCCCAGGAGCTGCCTGCTGCGGGCTGGGGAAACCAAGGAGATTAGCACTGGGATTGGAGTGAGTGTGAAAAGTGACTCCCATTTTGAGTGGATAAAGCTGCTTTTCTCTCCTGTGCGCCGGGACTGCGGAAGCAGAATCCAAGTTTAATCCCTTCCGCCTGATCCTTCTCGTTAGGCGTAATGTAATTAATGGGACGGCGAGGAGCTGCAAAGCTGTTTGTGCTGCAGGGTCACACGGGAGAACAAGAGGGCACCAACTGCTGCTGGGGCAGCCCCGACGGTGGAGGAATTTGGGGGGATTTGCACACATGGGGAGGGCACCGGAGGCATCGGCTGCAGCAGAGCCAGAGCTGGGCGTGAGGCTGGGCACGAGGATGTGCGCTTGGTGTTGTGGGATGAGGATGGGGGCTCTCGGTGCAGCCCATCCGTGCCCAGCCTGCAGCACCAGCCTCAGAATGAGCCCCCGGCCCCTCCCCACCTGTCGCCGTCAACCCCCTGGCCCCGCTGCTATAAAGGGCCCATTTATGTCCAGCGTGCCAAAGAACCCCACGGCCTGGCTGAAGGCACCCCTGGCTGTTCTTGGGAATGCTCCCGAGTGCCAGCTCCAAAGGCAGCTGTGGTGGGCCTTAGATCTTTATGGCCAGTAAAGGGGTCCGTGGCTAATTTATGCCCCTCCTATAATTTACAGCCTCTTTACAGCTGCTGTAAAATGACCTATAAATCATGGGCAACATCATAGGGCAGGGACAAAGCCCCGGCATCGTCACCTGCCAGCTGGCCCCGAGGAGGGGAGGTGGCTGTCTGTGCAGAGGGGACATCCAGAGGCGTCGCAGCATGGAGAGCCTCAGGTCTCCTCATGCAACGTGTTGTCACACGGGGGCACCTGGCACCACCTGGTCCTGGGGAAGGAGAACCACGGCAGCCCAGAGGTGGGGATCGTGGGTGCCAAGTGCCCAGGTCCCTCCTGTTCTACGGGGTTCGCCTTGATTTGAAGAGAGCCCCGGCGCTGTGCATCTGGCTGAGGCTTTGCTCTCTGTGCCGTGGAAAGGGCTGACTCACTCAGCCATGGGGAGGAAGCAAAAACCCCCAAAACCGCTGCATCCGAACAGGCAGGAGGTGGTTTGCATCGGGACTGAAGCGCCCGCTCTGTGCTGCGCTCCGGCCGGCAGCAGCCTCTGTTGGCTTTGGCAGCGCTCTCTGTTGCGCAAATCCCGCGGCCGCGCTCAGCTGGCGGTGTCGGATTCCCGGCACAGAGCTGCCTTTGTGCCCAGGTGTGAGGGCAGAGCAGGTGTTCAGCATGCGGCTGTGCCGGGCACTGCGCTCCCGGGGCCGTGGGGCTGCGCCGGCCGCCCCTCTGCAGGGCAGGTGTCACCTCCGGTGTTTATTTAGGCTTGCTCCAACCCCTACTTACAGCCCTATTTTTGCTGCTCCGTGACCCCGCGGCACGGGCAGTGGGATGGGTGCGTGTCCTCGGCGTGCACTCGTGCCCATTTCCTAAAAGCGGGGCTTGGCATTGGCCCTCCTCCTTGGCCGGGCTTTAAATAGCTCTGCTGGTCAGCTGCGTGTGTTTATATGCACGTGTGGGTATTTATATGCACCGATTACCAACTCTTGCAGAAAAACGCAGGTGGTGTTTTTAGGTGATGGGTGATCTGTGGGGCATTGGTCCAAGCGCACGGCTGAGGCACGCGGTGCTGCACTGGGGAGCTTCAGCCCTGGGCTCTGCACAGGAGCTGGGATGCAGTGAGGGGTTGGGGGGGGTTGAGCCGCCTCCCTGCCCACCCCTGCCCTGGGCCACGCACTACGTGAGTGTCAGGGCTCGATCAAGGCTGCTGCCGAGCTTTAATGCAATTACCGGTGACATCCGCCAGCAGTAAAGCTATTACTGAGCTGCAGTGTGCGTGCATTGCTGATCAGGGAGCAGCAATTAGGCCAGGAATAGCACCGCCACCGCGGGGGTGCGCGGACCCCACATGTCCCCTCCTGCACTATGGGCACCGCTCGTCCTTCGCCAGCGCGCTCTGGAAGCGGCACCGCAAGCAGTGCGGGCAGGAAGGGAAAAGCAATTTTGCTCTCAATTGCGATGCCGTGGAAACACGAGGTGGGCAGGAAGCGGCTGCCCGATGCCGTGGCCGGGTGCCTCGGGACGATGCCATGGGAGACCACAATTGCATCCTGAGCGCAGCTGTGCCGGGGGGAGCGCCCCGGGGCCGTGCTGATGGGCTGGAGATGCTCACAGGCGTGTGGGGCTGGGCTGCGGGGCGCATTGCTGGGATGCTTTTGGTTATTTTGGTTTTAACGAAAAAAACAGAAAGTGAAATTTTATCTGCAGGAGAGAATGGGAGGTTTCAGTGGAAAGAAAAATCCAGATTTTTTTTTTCTCTCCTGTTTTGTTTTGACAAAAAGGCCAACCCCGTGTGAAAGCGGCCCAGGGCTCCTCGCTGCAGGCGTGTTGGCAGCAGTGGCGCAGCCCCGGGGGTCCCACTGTGCAGGTGGGGACTCTGCAGGTGTTCCTCTGCAGGAACCCCCAGCCGCCCCACAGCTGTGCCCCGCTGGACGTGGGCAGCGGCTCCCACTCTCCTGTTGGGTTTTTCGGACAAACGGGGGTGCTCTGCGTTTTCTCTCTGTAGGACAAAGGTTCCCGCAGCTCCAAGCTCTGCAGATGTTGCTGCTGCCGGGGCACATGGGAACAGCCACTTGGCTGCAGGGCCGGCAGTACAGGAGCAGCCGGCCAAGCGCATTCCTGGCACAGCCATGGAGAGGGACTGTGCCAGGGAGAGGGGCTGCGGGGCCGGGATGTGCCCACACTGCCTGGCACAGGGTGGGAAATCCCTCCTGCATCTTGTGCCTGTCTGGCAGAGCTGGCAATCCCTCTGCGTGTGGGGAGGGCACAGTGCAGGGCAGTGACAGCCCCATGCCCCACACACACATCCGTCTGCTGCAATCCTGCACCAAATGATTGCCACCAGCTTGGGGCTGCAGCCTTCCCTGCACTGCCTATGAGCAGGATGGGGCCCTCCTGCCCCGACTTATGCCCAGGAGGAAGAAGCATGTGCAACAGTGCTGCGCTTCCAGGGCGAAGCTCCTAATTACAAGGGCTGCTCCACGCTGTAATTGCAGACAAACTCCGCAGACACGCCTCATTTGTGGTCTGAGACAGATTTAACCTGCAAGGGGGGAGCCAGGAACCTGCCAGCCGTGCCCCTGCAGTGTCTGGATGGGGGCCGCGGGGCACAGGCAGATGGGTCAGCCCCCCCCCATGGCTCCATGAGTGCCCTACAGCGCACCATGTGGGGACCCCGCAGTGCAGCCGCGCCACGGCCCCTCTGCTCACCACAGTCCGAAATAGGGACGAGAAAGGGAAAAATAAGGGGAAGATGATGTCACAAAAGTTACTGGAGGGACAGAGGGAAAACCAACAGCGTGTTGTTGGAAGAGAACCACCCAGAGTTTTCCGAGCAGCTCTCGCCAGCACAGCTCAGTGCGCAGAGGACACCACGCCGCATCCTTCTGGGGGCTGCACGTTCGCTCCGTCGGGCCGCTCTGCCTTGCTCCTGTTTGGCCTCTGCTGATGAATTATTTAGCAATTACGCTCTCTGTCGCTCCGACACCTCTGGTGCACGCAGTGTCTCTGGCAGATGGGCTCTGATGAGCTGACGTGTACGGCTCCCTGGGCTGGAAGGTCGTGGTTTCCAAAAGCAGAACCTGTTTTTCCTTCCCTGCTTGCTTTCTGACTCGCAGCAAACCAAAACCGCCGTGTTTTTCCTGGAGTGTGACCCGCAGTTCTGGGAACTTCTGCATTTCCCCAGGTGAAGCTGTGCTGTTTTGCACAGCGGGTGTGGGGTGGGGGCCACGCAGAGGCTCTGGGGGGGGATTGTTCCTTAGGGGAAGAGCAGCGCTGCCTCAGGGGCTCCTGCAGGACCCGTGGTTACAGTACACAGAGCTGGGCTGCTCCCGATGGGATCATCCTGCTAATGCACAGGGCGCTCTGAGAGAGGCGTCATCCCTGGCATTTACCGGCTCATTAAGTGGGGAAGTGGATATTAAGAGTAAAAAGAACAATCTGTGGGGAGGAGCCCCAGGGAGGGGGAGACGCTGCGCTTCTGTCTCTGGGAAGCAACAGCAACCCTGGCAGAAACACAAACAGTTTTGCTGTGTTTTCAGACTCTTCTAAGTGCAAATAGATGCATTATTTACAAGAAGCCCCACAGAGCTCTCCTCCCTTCCGAAGAAAATGGCACAGAAAAGGGGATCGGAGGGAAAACGTCCACCCAGTGCCCCCCAGGAGCCACAGAGCAGCCAACATCGTCCCACTGGGAGCCACCCCGCATGGCTGCAGTGCGGTGGGGACAGTGCTGCTCCAGCATCTGCAAAGCCCACCTATAAACCGAGGTAGGGGTGTTTAATTGCTGCCTTTAGCAGGTGCTGACAGTGCAGAGGTTAGCATGATCTGTTAAGCTGCAGTTCTGCACTGGCTTTTCCCGATGGATGGTGCCAGCCACCAGCATTTTGGGTGCGTGCAGAATGGCAGGGCACGATGCTGGGCACGTCCCCACGTCCCCTTTGGTGCCATTCAGCAGCTGCAGAGCAGCCCATGCAGCACTGCAGCTGTGTGGGATGTGAGAGGTGCCGTGCATGGGAGTGTTCCCCTCCAGGCACAGCCGTGCTGTCCCCATCCCATATCCATCCTGCAGCCACTCCGTGCTCCGGCCCTCATCCAGAGCAGCACTTAGGAGCACAGCTCTTTAAATACAGAAAGTTCTTTGGAAACACGTAAAGCCATGGGTTGTGTCCTCAATGGCCAGAGGCAGCCTGCCTGAGCCCTCAGCAGGGATGGAGGTGGTGCAGCCCTTCCTGCCCCCCTCCTCACCATCACCTGCACACGCCCGGCTCTCGCTGTGCCATCTTCTGCAGGGTTTGATTGAAGAGCTCTCCAGCACCCGGCATGCACTGTGCAGGTCCTCAGCCACCCCAATCAGGGCAGTGCTTACCATCCCTTGATTAGCACAGACTCTGCAGCTCCCTGGGAGCGGGAGGAGCTGCACTAATCAGGCTGTGCCAGCACCACGCAGGGCTCCATGCCACACTCCTGCCCACCCCAACCATGTTCCCACTTGCACCCCTCTGTGCCATCTCCATCTCGGAGCAGGGGTCTGTGTCTCCCTTGGGGATGCTGAACTCCCACCTCTCCGCCCCCCGCACACCTTTCCAGCAGCAGAGAGCCTGCAGCCCCCAGCTCCTCCCAAACACAAATACACAAAAGCAGCCGAGTTTCTTTCGGAACCAACGCAGGAGGCCTCCAGGTGCCTCCGAGACACATTGCCCATAAATCAAGGTGATTAGTGGCTTTATAGCAGCGGGAGCATCGATCTGGGCTGGCGTGCTGAGCCACCATGCCGTGCCGCCCATTGAGCCCTAATGGGCAGTGATGTATTTGCAGAAACATCTTATTGGATTGTTGCTGTGTACTTTTATTGTTTCTGTTCCAGAACTGTTCAATCAATGGCCTTGTTCTGGATGGGGGCTGTTTCGGGCAAACACCGGGGGCACCTTCATGGTGGCTTGTTCATATCCAGGGACAGGGACAGGGATAGGAGCAGGGGAAAGGGAAAGGAAAGGGACAGGGATAGGGGAAGGGAAAAGGGAAAGGAAAGGGACAGGGATAGGGGCAGCAGGCTTTGCACAGCTGAAAACTGCCAAAGCTCTGAGCAACGCTGGGACCCGTTAGTGAGCATTACCTAAGCGGCACTATTTCCTTTCCTGAGGCCTAATTAGGGTCTGAAATCAAAAGCATAACAGCCCTACTTCCTCTGGCTCAGTGGAGCTGTGAGGAGGAGGGAAGCAGCCTCCTGGCTGGTAACGATGTCAGCAGGAGCGCTGCTGCGCGGCGTGGATGTTGGCGTGGTTCTGTTTGCACACCCAAACAAGGACCAGATTTCCCAACACGCTGCTCCACGTTGGAAGGAAATTGGGAAATTCTCCATCACTGCTCTCAATGGGAACTGTTGTGCACTAATCTGGAGCTGGAAACATGAACCCATGTGACCAGGAATGTGTTGGCAATGGTATAAAACAAAGGCTCTGTCCCGGGAAGTCAGAATGCCTGCAGAATTATGGAGATGAATACTTCGGATTGTCCCGAGGAGAGACACTTCGCAGAGACAGCTTATGCAAAGGAGCCATGCAAATTGGGCCGATGAATATTTAGCAGGAGGGGAAGGCAACACAGAGTGGTTGTGTTCTGCCTGCAGGATGCTGCAGCAGCGCGCGGTGCACACGGTGCGTGCAGTGCATGGAGTGTGCATGGCACGTATGGTGCAGAAGGGGTGTGTGGTGCACACAGTACATAGGTTGCATGTGGCGCATGTGTGTGCATGGTGCAAACGGAGCACACGGCGTGTGTGCCATGCATGGTGCATGCAGTGTGCACTGGAGTTGGCTGCAGTGCTGCCAGCCGAGCCAGGAGATGCCAGGTTTCATTCTCTATTCTTTCCAGTAATCTGTTAAAACAGCTGGAATAAATCAATGACTGCATGCTCCGTTCCCTGCCTGCGCCCAGCTCTGCACCATCGCAGTCCCTCCAGGCTGAGCAGTGGCTCTGCAGGGTGACAGCCCCAGGCAGTGCATGCTCTTTGGACTCCCACTTTGCTTTCCACCTTGGAAACGCCTTGTAAATCCTAATGCAACGTGGCAGGAATAGGATCTTGTCTTATTGCGCTGCACCCTGAGCATCCTCCTGGGAATGGGAACGTTAGGATGGCGGTGTCTGCTCTGCTCACAGCGGTGGCACAGACCTGCTGCAGTCAGCAGCCCTCCCCTGTTTGTGCCCTCCATATTCTCCTTGCACTGTGTGAGCAATGGGAAGTTTTGAGGCCGGGGGTGGGACACACGTGGCTTTGTTGTGAGTTCAGTGCAGCAGATGAGAGACTCACACCACAACACACTGTGTCCCCAATGAGCATAGAGGGCTCTGCAAGGACTGCACCATCAGTGACTTCGGAACACCTTGCAGTCAGCACAGACTATGATTTAAAGATGTGCAAGACAAACTTGTGGCTCCTCTCAAGGGCTCCTTTCAGCTGATGGATGTGATCCGATCTGCAGCTTCGTCCCTCTGTGCCAGGGCTCAGAGCACATCGGGAGCATTGCTGGGGATGCTCCAGGCTGCAGAGAGCTGCACTGCAGCGCTGCCTGCTGCTGCATCACAGCCTGCTCCACAGGTGAGTTGTGCACCTTGCTGAGGCCATTCTGCTTGATGGAAGCTCCATTTCAGGCCAACACAGGTCTGGTGAGAGTTGTAGAGGACAGGCTGGGGAGCATCCTTGCAGGTAGCTCTGGGTGCTGGCACACAACCTGGGTGTGAGGCAGAGGAAGAGAGAGGGCTTTATTCACAGCCACGAGGCAGCCAGTACCAAAACGAGCCTGGAGAAGGAGAAGAACCCACACTCCAAAGGGAGCCTGGAGCACATTCCTGCAGTGAGGCTGTGCTGCCGGGGTCTGGCTGCCTCCCCCTCTGCTACCATCGTAATTAGGAGAGAGCTTTTGTTCCATTTGCCCTGCCTCATTTCACCGCCTTTGTTTTTCTTGCAAAGCCTGCGTTCCCGATTTACGCTGAATTCTGCAGACTGGGTAATGCCATGTGAGCCTGCATAAGTTATCACCTCGAGACTCACACCCGAAGGGCTGCGAGCTCAGGAAGGCGCGAGTGGGGCTCCCAGCAGCCCCTTCCCCACAGCTCTGCAGAACAAACACACCTCCCTCACCGAGCTCTGGCAGGTTATGCAGCCCATCAATCAGGATTCCCGCAGCAATCGCCCATCTGGTTTTGGGGCACGGGTTCCCACGGGCTCACAGCCCAGCGGAGGGGCTGAGCTGGGGGGTTGGGGACTCACCCAGCCCGACCCCCGCCCGGCAGGGCCGTATCTCTGTGGAAGGGCGCAGGGTGAGCACAGCTCCCACCACCTTTCCTCCCACTGCGCTCCACGGCAGCGCGGCTCATTTTCTCCTCTGCTTTTCCTACCCGTAATTCAGGCTGGCTTGCGGTTTTTGACACTCAGATCACTCCAGATAAGAATTCTCCACCATTATTATGCAGATGAGCTTATGAATGCCCCTAAGTGCTTTTTGCTTCTGCAGCGAGGGGCTTAGAACAATGCGGTGTTTATTTGGCAGACGTGGGGCGAATGCTAAGCGGCAGCACCGGGTGAGCATCTCTCAGACACACCAACACTGCCCAGGGCTGGGGCTGCCCGCTCTGCTGCTCTCAGGGCATCTCCCACGCACGGAGCTAACAGGGAGAAGATGCCTCTTCCTCTCTCCCAACGGCTTTGCCCAGGGAAGAAGCAATCCAACATAGCCTTTGAGTTTGGTGGAATGGAGTGGGATAGGATGGGATGGGATGGGATGGGGTGGGGTGGGAT
>PPHD01017030.1:4074-15261 GCA_002909625.1 Bambusicola thoracicus
ACACCTCCTCCCAACTACAGACCCTTCTCACTGAATTCACACTGGGATAATACGGTACAAAATAAGGGAGACAATACAGGATGAAGAAAACAAAGGCTTTATGTTCCTGTTATGCTTTTAGCTCCTTTCTCCAGCCTGTGTGCATACAGAAAGGTTTAATCCAGCTGCTCGTACTCATGTTCCTACAGCATATTGACTATCACATTTTTATCCATGTAATATCTTTATACCCCAGTAACCTTTGCCTTCCTCCTATCTGTATGTGTGCATATGTGTGTATATATGCACTACCATTGAAGCTTCCAAAGTTTTAGAAACAAAGAGTCTTTCTGGTACATACTCAGTTATCAGATGAAACTAACATTTATCTCCAAGAACTGCTACTCCCGTCAGACAAATATCCCAGTTCAATGTTAAGTTACCAGACTCTTATTTTGTCTTTTGCCAGGACAAAAGTCTCAGCAGGCTCTCCTTTACCTCTATTGTATCAGCTCAAAAATGGTTGGACTCCAGCCCAGGTTGCTCACAGCCCCATCCAGCCTGGCCTGCAGTGCTCCCAGGGAGGGGACATCCACAGCCTCACTGGGCAACCTGTTCCAGTGCATCACCACCCTCACAGGAAATAATTTCTTTAATATCTAGTCTAAATTGACCCTCTTCCAGCTTAAAGCCATCTCTCTTTATCCTGTCGCTACCTGCCCTTACAAAAAGTCCCTCCCCAGCTTTCCCGTAGGCCCCCTGCAAGTACTGGAAGCCCACTGTAAGGTCCTCCTGAAGCCTCCTGTTCTCCAGGCTGAACAGCCCCAGCTCTCTCAGCCTGTTTTTGTAGGGGAGGTGCTCTTTCTAACTGGAAGGAGCACACAGCATCAGAACCAAGAGCAGGATTTTCCAACACCAAATGCAGGTTGTTTAACATCTTCCTTAACAACCTGGACATCAAGGTAGAGCGTGGCTGACTGCGCAGAGGGAGCTGAGCCCAACAGGAGAAGCACAGAGCGCTGCACTGAGAAACATGCCCAGCACCAGGACATGCTGGGGCACCCAGCTGGGAAGCAGCACTGCAGAAATGGGCCTGGAGTCCTGGCAGACACCAGGTTGAAGAGGAGTCAGCTGCTAAGAAAGCCAACTGCAGTCTTGGGAAGAAGGTAACCAAAGCTTCTGCTGCCCTCCTCTCTCCACTACAGCGTGCTGCAGCTTGAAAGACTATCTGCTGAAATGGCTCAGAGACATAGGAAAACAAGTACTGAACATTTCCTGGATGAATCCGAGTTCTGTTTCTTTAGGTCTGCATTAGAAAGTTTTAAAGCAAACACTCTCCCTGTACAAAAAACAGTGAAGACCAAGAGTAATTATTTGCATTGCAACAGCACACTGGAGTCTGAAATATGGATCAGATTCAATGGAAACATCGCTAACAGAAGAGCTGCGTCAGCTGTCCCAGGCAGAAAGTACAAGACAAGAACAACAGTGCAAAGTCAGCATAACAAGGCTACTGCTCAATGCATCAGCAACACCTATTTCCTTCCATGAGACAAGCACAACTGTTACATGTACATAGCATAGATACCACTTTATTTCTTTTCAGTAATGTTTTTCTGACTGCAAAAACCCCATGCCAAATAGCCATCTCTGATAAAACATCCTCTGCATTTCGCTTCTGGATTAAGAACTCTGAAAGCACATCTAAATGAATGCTTCAGACAAAAAAAAAAAAAAAAAAAAAAAATCAGACCAAGTATAATACAGCGCCATCAGACTTCACTGAAGGAAAGACACAGCCAAACATTCTCCTTTCATAGTGCAGAAGGAAATTCCACTATGAAAACAGAGGAAAAATATAAAGAAGAAAAAAGAATGGTAATTTACAGATCTTACAAGGAATGTATTCATTTGAAACACGGAGTAGTTCAAGGGATTGATCAATTTCCTATTTATTTGTGTTTGAGGAACTCGAGAATCTCAATTCTATCAGCACTTTTTATCACTTTCTAACAGTATTTTTATAGATCACAGACTTTAGACAGATAAAACTGCTCGAGCAAGAGAAAAAGCTGGAGCTCAAGAAGCAAGCTGAGCAGTGCCATCAGCACATTGGAGGGAAGGGCTGCCAGTCAGAGCGACCTGCACAGCCCCCAGGGGCCCTCATGGGCCCAACAAGGCCAGGTACAAGGTGCTGCCCTGGGATCAGGGCAACCCCAAACACAAATACAGGCTGGATGAAGAGCAGCCCTGAGGAGAAAGACATGGAGGCATTGGTGGACAAAGACATGAATGTAAGCTAGCAACATGCATCTGTAGCTAAGAATGCCAGAATCCTGGGCTGCATCAAAAGCATTGTGGCCAGCAGGGAATGGGAGGTGATTCCCTCCTCTATTCTGCTGTCATGAGGCCCCACCTGCATTGCTGCACTCAGCTCGTGCCCCCAGCTGCTGGAAAGAGTCCACGGGCAACCAAGACTGCAGCACTCCTTCTATGGAGACAGGCTGGGCTTAGAAAGAGAAGGCTTTGGGGAGACCTTGAAGCAGCCTTTTGGTACTTCAGGTACTGAGGTTTCAGGAATGGTGAGAAGAGATTCTTTGTCAGGGAGTGCAGTGATAGTTATAAATTACTACCCTGTCTTGTTCCTGTCAGGCTGGATGGGGCCCTGAGCAACCTGGCCTGGTAGAAGGCTTTCCTGCCCATGGCAGGAGCTGGAAACTGAAGGGCTTTAAGGACCTTTCCAACCCAAATCATTTCATGACTGTGATATATGAATTTACAGGTCTGCCCCCACCTGATGTCTAAGAGCAGTACGACCCTTCTTTCACTGGAGAATAGACTCTTTAATTACCACAGGCCTCTAAAATACAAATTACAAAACTAAAGACAAAAATACTCACCTATGTTATACAATACCCTTCTCAAGCAACGTTTTCCCAAGAGTTCTCCAGGGCTCTACCACCTTTAAATGTACTCCTAATGCACATTAGCATTCATTCACTATTTTATTTCGTTTGTGAAAAGAACTTCCCTAACGTGGGGTTTAAACTCTGAACACGCTAAGTGAGAGGGAGGCATACAGCAGCTTTCTGAACCCCAACAGGAGACATAAAACAGAAACACATCTCCTACTCTTCACAAAAAAAATAGAGAATTTGATGAAGTAAATCATCGGTCACACCAAAATGAAGTACTCTGTCCAAAGGGCACAACCACCTCTTCCTATTTGGAGAGGCTTGAAACATTTTGGTTTCATTTTGTTACTACACTGCTAAGTCTTTTTCCCCCCCTTCATTTCAGCCCTGTACTCTCACTAGCACAGCTCATTTATGCTCAAACCAAACCCGATTCATTCCAAACAGACACACATACAGCAGTGTTTGAATATGTCTTTAAAAACCAAAATACTTCAGTTCACAGGACTCAGGGACACATCTTGTTTCACCACCTTGGCCACAAAAGAGAACTGCTTTGACAGGTAAGGAGTCGCACAACACCTCCCTTCCTGCACTCCACAGAAGGGACTCACACTGCAAGTTCTGAGCACCTTCAATGTTTGCCGTGCTGCACTACAGCTCGGCTATGAGATGCATGAGATATGCCATATTTTCATGCTGCTATTTTGATAGTTTTGTGTACTTGCAGTATTTTAACTGCTATTTAACAGTAAGACAATATTTTTCCTCTCTGAGCTACTAATTAATTCCTTTGTTCTGACTCCTGCTTGGCATCTGACAAGAGCTGCATTTATCTTACAATCCAGACTTTCCTCCCATGAGTCACCAATACAACAGCACCACAACTGACTGAAATACCGCCCTGTTTTTTCTCATGCTGAATACCTAAGGCCACAATTTGAAGCTATCATCCTGTCAAGAAACAGAATCTGACTTTTAAATCACAAAACACAGGATGACAAACAGTAAGAACAGAAAACGAAAGGATTTACAAGTGAAAAAGCCCTCTTGTGCTTGCTAGTCTTAAATATCAAGGCACCATACCAGAACTTGCTGTATCAACACTAAGCCTAATGAGAAGCAAAGAAAAAAATCCAGCTGCATCTGCTTGGGTCACTCCCTGCAATTCTGCACAACATGCAGCTCTTTACATATTATCTGTAACAGGAATATTATAAACAACACATGCTATAACAGGAGCATGCTGTTGGTACACATTTGATTGGCACTCACTGTCACTTTCAGGTCCCCCTCATTAAGGCTGTGGCTATGGCAGGCAGCACACCCCGTCTTCTTACTCATCCTCCCAAGGCTCTGCTGACCCTTTCCTCCTGTGTATCAAGGTGCCTCTTGACCTAAGGGCTACTAGTTCAGGTATGGAATCTCCCAAACCACCAGGTTATTATCTTCCTTCTCATCTCATAGAAGACTGGACTGGAAGCTTGCTGGGTTCTTGAGGGAAATTACAACGTAGGCATCATGAGGAAGAATCTGCCATTTTGCTTCCATCTGTTCATGCTCTGCTCCTGGCAAGAGACAACTTAATAAGAGACTCAAGTCCTTGATTTATAAAACAAACAGCAGAGAATGGGAAATAATGCCACAGAAATCCTATCATAAGGCTGGTGAACTTTATGATCAGTGGAAGGAAGAAGGACCAGAAGGTCTCCAGTTTACAGGGTGAAACTGAACGAGGGACACACAGCAACCAGGCTCTGATTCCAAAACTATCTGCCCAGATTCTGATACATACAGTCTAATACCAGCTTGATACTGTTTGCAATAGGAAATAGAAACGTGCATATTTAGCGGATTAAAGTAGAGTATCAGAGTCCTTCACAATGTTGAAAACAAAGCCGTTTCACTAAGACTTGGAAAGGAGTAAAGTGTAACTTGCAAGGAGGATTGGCCTTTCACAGCCTCTCCCTACTGAGTGCTTGGCACACTCATCTGTAACTCTTACAGCTTTTATATGAAAACAACTGTTGAAAGCTAAGAAAAAGCGTTGCAAAAGTCTACCCACAAGACCTAAGGAACCATCTCTTCTCCTTAGTGTTACTTCTGACAGTAGCACCGCTTGCCACACCAGTTTCTCGGCTAAATAAAGACAAAAGAATAGCTATTACATTTCCACCACTAAGAAACTGAAGTCCAAAAGGAGCAGCAGAAGAAAGCAAAGCAGTGCTATCATTTGAGACCATGTGAAGAACTGTAAGAAGGCTTAAAAACACTTATTTAATTGTGGCTGGGGAATGGGTTTGAACGTTAAAACACCCATCTGCAGCCAAGCCAAGTCACAGGCAGGAGCAGAGGCTCTCTGCAGTGCAGCGTTGCGAGCCAGAGGATGTGTGAGAAGTCTGGATGTGGCTCTGGGCAGCCTGATCTGGTGGCTGGCGACCCTGCACATAGCAGGGGGTTGGAACTGGATGAGCATTGTGGTCCTTTTCAACCCAGGCCATTCTGTGATTCTATATCCGCTTCAGTGAAGATCAAGTCAAGCATACATGGAAATCCAGCTTTTGCCTCAGTTTGCTGTAGAAAACCGACAGCTAAGCCCTGCTTGCTGCTACTCGTGCGAGAAGTTGCCCTCTGAGGAACAACCCTGCAGTAGCAACAAAAATCACAATTATTTCACAATGTATATATTCCGCGTTTGAAAGCCTGCATCACATTTCTTGATCAGTTCTACAAGTTCTGTTTGAAATGCCTGTTTCAAAACACAGCCAGAGTAGAGAACCTCCTATATAAAGGAACATTAAATACCAGAGCACTTTCTGTACTGATGAAAGAGATGCCGCACGCTCGCACAACTCATCCCCTACAAAACTAATTCCACATTTTTAAGACATCCCACTCTTAAAATAGATTCTCCGTACACATCTGCATTTTCGGGATGAGATGACCCTTTCATGCAGACTAAAGCATCTCTATCTCTTAGGTCACTCATTTTCCACACTCACTGTTTCTCAAAGGAAGAAAATGAGAACACGATCTCCAGAGATGAATTTAAGATTCTGGCTGCACTGGAAATGTCAACTCTGCACGTGCAAACAGTCGATCTCTTACTTTCTTGAGACACCTCATGTTGCTAAGCCAGCACCAGCCCAGCCAGGCCTGGTTCACGAGGTTACATGATAATCACTAACAGAACAGCACTGCTTCATTTTTACTCAGCACTAAGTTCAGAAATCAGAACAGTGTTAGCAAACGTGAATTAGAAATGCACTTGCTTTTTTAACTACGATTACATGGCCATCTCTTCCAAGAATAACTTCTGTGGCCTTTCATTATGAATGCAAAGACATACGATTGCAGTCTGTACGCAATTAGACATATTCTGCTCCACAACCGCATTTCAACTTCTCTAGTAAGTAGCCTTTGCATTGTACTACTCAGTAGTGTTCAAGAAAAGCACATACATTTATGTTCTCTACCAACACATTTTTCAGTAAAGAAAATGCAAATCCACATGCAGCAGTTCTCAAGAGAGACTTCTGAAGTGCAAGGGTTGCAGTGCAAGACCTCCCCTGTTACACAACAGCCAGGCTCCCTGCAGCAGGGACAGCCCAGCAGCGAGGCCTGTCGCCACAGAGATGCACCCCTGAAAACCACCACCTGCCCAGGCCTGCAATCCCTCCGCCTTTCTCTCCTTCCTCCTATCACCTGCCTTGAGAGCATCAGCAAAAGCAGCACTCCAGCCAACTGCTTAGGTCCATATTTTCAACTTGCTGTACAGAACACCTGGCAGCGACAGTGCTCAGGGCTCCACAGAAGATATTACTAGAAAAAGATCAAGCTTGTTTATTAGCCCTAGGTCTGCTGAGAGAAAAACTTTTGCATCCACCAGTAGAAAGAAATTGCAAAACAGGGTGTGATGGCTGACTCAAGTATGGCTTTAACTCCCAGCTCTATAATTTAGGAACTACGCAAACATTCGAAAACAAGTTTTCTGTATTAACACCTAAACAGTCTGCAGTCCTCCTACTGGTACATTGAGTCCATCTATGATTTTTCTTGTATTATAGAAGTCTCATAGTCTCTGCAAACAAGTGCAGGTTTGCTTACAAAGATGCCCCAATAGAAAGAAAGGCATTTGCAAAGTCAGCAGGTTTTGGCTGGGGGAAGGGGAGCACTGCTGGAACGTGTGACCAGATCACACCATTTAAACACAACTCGGGGAGCTTCAGCGCAGTGGGAAGATGCTAAAGGACTGCTGAGACAAAGTTCTGTCACAGAGTGACCCCAGCCTAAAACTGCTGACACCAACTAAAGTCCTGCCTCACCCACAGCTGTCTATGTCCTGCATTACCCCTCTGTTACAACAGTATGAACATTTGTGTGACCAGACTGGCCACTCGCTAAGAATCACTGTATCAGGAGACCTTTGTCGCTAATACTGGTCAAACTGCAAAGCAGTATCACAGCTTACTTACTAAGGAGTTCCAGGAAAACCCTATGGGCAGAGAACAGAACTGAGCAGAAGCCGGGGCAGGCTCCCTGCCAGGCTACAGCAGCAGCTACATGGCTGCCAACATCCAGCAGGAGGATGGCAGGGCAGATGCAGGACGGCACACACGTGGGGGCTCTCAGTGCAGCCCATGCATCAGCTGGAGCTGCAGCATTTCACATCACAGCTACTGCCAGATTCAAAGTTGTTGATGAACATTCACACACACACAGCAGAATTCAAATCATTGAGATGCCAAAGCTTCATAATGAATGTCAAAACTACGCCAAACACACAACATATTACAGGACTACTTGCAATCCAGTTTCTGGCCTCCCTTTAAAAAGCAACACATTCATATCTGCTTTCATATCATGTTTCTTTTTGAATAGGGGAAATTATTTAAAAGAAACCTCAACTATTTAAACCAAAGAAACAGGGATTAATTCAAGCACCTGTGTGGTCACGTGAAAGCACATAAAGCAGCCTTAGTAAATGAAGGCCTCAGTTTCAACACATTACTGTTAGCTGCAAAACCACTCTGCCCTGCTGTTCATCTCAGGCAGCTGCTTCCAGGTAAAGCTGCAGGGAGTGACTACAGGCAGTTCAAAATCCACGTTTTATAACCAACTACCTTGAATTAAAATTGGCACTCAGCAGCCACGATCTCAAACATTTAGGGAGTGGATTTGGCTGCTGTATTAACTAAGACAAGAATTCTCAAGGCACAGAGCAGTCACTGAGCGCAGCGCTGGGGCTGTTGCAGATGTGAGTGACTGCCAGCACCACTTCCTTCCCCCCCACCTCAGCCGTTCCAAAACCAATGTCTGTGAGAGGCAGACAGAACAGAACTGACAGATTATTAGAAGTAACCCAAAAGGCCTTTGTTTTGCTCAGAGAAAGGCTTTCCCTGTACAGTTGCTTGGACAGGGCAAGGACTCCAGAACCAAGAGAACAGAGGCAGGAGAGCACACTTCTTGATTGGTTTTTAATTTTAAATTTAAATGAAGTTGTAGGTTACATCAAATTCATAACTCCACAGATTACAAACACCCAACAGGTAATATCAATATTCTCCTTTGTAAACAGCACATTTAATTATAGCAGAGATTAATGAAAAAACAGCAATGAAGTCACAATGAACACTGCACTTTGTATCAAAATGAGCTCACTAATGAAAAGTACACAGAGAATGAGAAGCATTTCGATTTAGGAGCAGTGTGGAAAAAACCACCATGTTTAAATGGAAAAAATAAAGTTGCAGATGAACACGTGAGCGTTTGCCAGGTCACCTGTCACAGTGTGCAGACACACCAAGAGGAAGAGGTTATTTCATTTATATCGATGAATACGAAAGCATTGCCTATACTTTCTCTATTCTATTCACTTGTGTGAACACTCCTGAAACACTTGAGTTGCAGCAAGCTTTACTAGGGTTATTTCGCAGTACAGTTTGATATTGTACAGTAAATCTTTCTTCCTACAGAAGAGAGAAACTGTGATCAAAATAATACAGAAATAAA
This sequence comes from Bambusicola thoracicus, assembly GCA_002909625.1. Lineage (NCBI taxonomy): Eukaryota > Metazoa > Chordata > Aves > Galliformes > Phasianidae > Bambusicola > Bambusicola thoracicus. The sequence continues at coordinate 12,981 of PPHD01017030.1, forward strand.
GGCCTAGAGCAGAACAGCCCCAATTCCTGACCACATTTCCTTGTAACTTGATACAGCTCCTTAGTAGACCATCCCATACTGTGGAAGTGGCACTTACCATTCCTGATCAACAGGACACCTTTACAGACATGAGATTTTGATTTGATTTCTTAGTAAGAAACAGGTTTGTATCTTGCTGGGTACATACGGATCTGCTCTGGCCATTCTCACTACACAGAACTGTTTCCTTTCATACTTTGGTGCAGAGCAGCGCTATCAGAGAAAAAAACCAACCACTACCAGTAGCTTGTTTCCAAGGTGTAGAACAGTTGGGCTACAGCATACCTCCATATCCAGAGCATTCACAGCTGTGATCACTCTTCTGCAAACTGCAAGGAGCATATAAAAAAAATCCCAGGGCCCAGACTGGGAGGTTTAAACTCACACGTCCAGACTGGGGCTTCAAGTATTCGAAAATAGTTTGGTGGTTACTTTTAAATTCTGTGTTGGGTTGGTGGGAATTGGATTTATGTTTTTATTAAACCAAATCCCCTTCAGACAGAGAAAGAAACCTGAAGTATACACTTAACGAAAATGCAATGCAAAACAATGAAGAGCTGGAACTGATGGCTGCTTCGCCGATCACATCCTTCACACATGCGCAAGCATCCCCATACCATAACACGCCTTACCTTTTCCCACTATAAACTTTAATTTTTATTACCCTCCCACAAATTGAAAAACAATTTTAACCAGCATTTCACACCACAGTGCATGCATTGTCTACACCAAGATTGCTATCGAAAGTAATGGTGTAAATATATACCTCATATCACATTTTGAGTTTCACAAGAGAACGCCAGGCTCACCCAGGCAGGCTGTGGGAGCAGGTTGAACCAGAAATGACATTCCATCACAGCCCAACTTGTTTTTAAGCACTAGGGAGCAAGGAACAGGTTGCCAAGGAGGCTGTGGATACCCCATCCCTGCAGGCATTCAAGGCCAGGCTGGATGTGGCTCTGGGCAGCCTGGGCTGCTGGTTGGCGACCCTGCACACAGCAGGGGGTTGAAACTGGATGAGCATTGTGGTCCTTTTCAACCCAGGCCATTCTGTGATTCTATGATTCTGAGAATGAACGGCCCTAAGTTTTACATGGTTCTGAAGTCTGGAGTCATGAATTCTCAAAAATGAAATGAAATGGATAATAAAATACAACCCAGAAGTGTTCAGCTAGCAGCTCTCTACTTTTCTGCTCTTACTTTCAGAGATTCTCTATAAGAGAGGAAACCTCAACTCACATCACAGCTTTAATCTTTCAGAAGATTTCCCCGCCCCTCTCTGAAGCTCTCAAATCAGTCAGTTTAGCTGACGTTCCGTTGTCAATGAACTTTTTTCATCAACCATGCCAGCAAAAGTTGTGCTTCTGTTGCTTCCACTCTGCATTAAATTTTCAAGAACCAAATTATATAATAGCATGGAGGAAAACACAACAAATCAAGAACATAAAACTCACAGATGCAGTACAGCTGAAGTTTTCACCTTGTTTTCAGAACATTCCTGTGCCGAGACATCAGTGCTGGAGCTGCTACTTTAGCAAACTATCTGGGAAAGGTTGGAATTATTTTCTTTTGAGATTTATCGAACAAACTACAGGAATTCCGCAGATAACAGTGCTGCAGCTGGCAGCCACTAGGAGTGAAATATTTCACACGGAACCACCTAAGAATCTAAACTGCACTTTTTCATGTCCCTGCACAACCAAAAGTCTTCTCCAGTACATTTTTCAGGTCACTCAGGACAGCGAGGCATCTGTGAGGGATGGGAACAAACCAGAAGCTCTCTCACTCCCTACCCTGAGCAAGGCTTCTTTCTGCTGCAGCAAACTACCTCTGTCTTAAGCTCAATTCACAATCTCCACATTATTACTTCTTGTGCTCAGTACAGGCTTTCAATTCCAGTGTTTTACATGGTAATGGTTACTGCTGCTTTGTAGCTGCCATTCTTTTACAACTTGAAAAAACAAGGACTGACGCTGGGGGTAACAGTGGCAAATTTCAAATGTCAGGCACAATCATCAGTTAGAAGATTTCAGCAGCTCAAGGAGTTTATTAGAATCATGGAATGGCCTGGGTTGAAAAGGACTACAATGCTCATCCAGTTCCAACCACCTGCTGTGTGCAGGGTCGCCAACCAGCAGCCCAGGCTGCCCAGAGCCACATCCAGCCTGGCCTTGAATGCCTGCAGGGATGGGGCATCCACAGCCTCCTTGGGCAACCTGTTCAGTGCGTCACCACCCTCTGG
>PPHD01017031.1:0-15261 GCA_002909625.1 Bambusicola thoracicus
ATTCCCATATATTCAAGAAGGCTCATAAAGCTTATAGGACAGAAGAAGGATGAAAGTTTATATGAACTGGATTTCTTCTTGGTACTTTTCTTGCCTGTTGACTGAGGTATATAGAATAGAGTGGAAATGACAGCTGTGTAAACATATATAGGTGCAAAACTATGCTTTCTAGACCTTGGAGAAAAGGGTTTCTTTCTCAGGTAGTAACTCTGTTACCACATTAGTAACTGAATGGATACAGAAGATAGTCAAGATCATCAGAAAAGGGGAAAAAAAAAAAAGCTAGGTTTTGCTTTTCAATCTTGGCAACAGTAATCTTTAATATTTAGAAATTGTTGTATTAGGAAGTGAAATTAAACACAGCATGGAATTCCTAATGCAATCTGTTGGTCTAACTGTTCCCATTGTAGTCAACATTAAAACTCACACTGCCTACACTGCCAACAGAATTAGGTCAACAAGGACCATTTTGAAAAGTCATTTAATTATCAGAGCCAGCACCAGTAAAGTCACACAAGCACAAAAGAACCAAACCATGCCAAATCAAGCCAATTGTTCCACGTTTTTGGCATTTTATAGCACTTCATCTGATCAAATTTAAAATGCTAAATCAATTTCTATTGCAGAGGTTTCTGCACTTCAGTCTAATGCTAAATAACTGGTAAAGTGGCACCTACAAATACCTTGAAGGGTTGGCACTGGATTCAGTTACACCATCAATGTAATATGAAGAAAAGCTCTGCCAGTACTTCAAACGTGAGGCATCTCCACACACTGGTTAGCAGTTGTCTAAGACTGCAGCAGGTTACTTCAGAGGAAGCAGCAGAAGGGCAGGAGTAGCATAAAGATCATTTTGAGAGCTCAGAAGAGATTACCAAAAGGTACTATTTGTCTTTGGAAGCTGGTCAAAACTGACCCAGGTCCTTTAGAGAGTCAACTTAGGATGTCAATAAAATGGCCATGAAGAAGAAACAGAACATACGTAGTGCACAGGATTCTCTGAGGATTTGAATGGATCAGATGACTTATACTGTGAAGAGCATACTCACAAGAGCTGCAGAGGACAACAAAATAAAGCAAATTATGCTTCATCAAAGGTACAGAAGCATGAAGAAAAAGGAGTGGGGGGGCACATTATGTTTGCTAGTGATTCTAAGAACATGTCAACCACTTCCTAGCACCACTACTGATGACTAAGAGATACACAGCGTTGCGAGCACAGTGACAGTAAATTAACTACTGGCTTTACAACTGAGAGGATCAAGACATCAGAAAATGTTAGAACTTCGGCTTTTTTCTGCCTGATCTTGCAAGATCCTTCCATCTCCTGCAAACTGAGAAAACTAGAAGCATTTCTAGGAAAGAAGCCTCTCAAAATTGAGGCATAAACACAAAATAAATAAAATGTTGATGTTCTTAATATTTCAGTAAGATACACGTGTCCTAGAAGATGAAAGTCACGATGTAAGTTGCTGCAACTCTGCAGAAAGACATGGTAGCTGGAATACCATGTCCTGGATCAATAAGGCTGGTCTCTTAAAAGCATACAGTTTCCACCCTACAGATGCTATTGCAGTCATGATCCTTAAGTCTTGGAAAATTCGTAAACAATGCAGAAAAAGGGGACCATCCTACTTATGACTGAGGATAACAGCATCTTACTTAAAAACAGGAATATGTTTAACAGAAAAGATTCAAGACAATCTCTGAGCAGAGATTTTTTCCATATGTAGGTACAAATAGGTAAGTATGGACATATTAAAAAGGGTAACAAATACCAACATTCACAGACTTCAAAAGGACGAAAACTTTGATTTAAATGAGTGTACGATCTCAAAGATTAAAAGCATAATCTTTTCTACCTGCCCTTGGAAGGTATGACCATTACTGAAGTACTTAGAACAGAAGGATACAACAACAACCAAGAAAAATTAAGCAAAAAGAGGCATATACTACACTAAAAGCTCTTCCAGGCACTATGTGCATTTGGACCATGGAACAGACTCCCAAACATAACAGTGGAAGTCCAACAAAACTGAAGAATAAGAACATGAAAGAAACTGCAAACAGCAATGCTGCCCAGGTGGAGAGGTAAGAAATAGAAGAGATTCTTTACATAGCAACTTAACATGGTAATTGATGAAGAAGTTAGGTAAGTCTCTCAAGACAGTGCCTTTCCATTTTCTTATGTTCTTCTGAAGGCTCAAATATCAGTCAAAACAAGCAGTTTTTTCAAGAAATTTTTCTCCGGTGTTCCCACGTATTTATCAACTAAAACTTTTTAACAGTAATGATAGTGTAGATTGCTGTGTTACTAATGGCTCTCCTGGCTAGAGGGAGACAAAACCTGCAGCCTTGATTACCTTTTAGAGGGCCATTCTGAGGCAAATGTATTTACAAGATTAAAAATGGCACTTCAGAAGATGAAGTGTTTCAGACAAGCATCACATAAGAGAGGATTTGTCACCCGGTCAAGAGAAATAGCAGCACTTTCCTGTTAAACACCAAGGATTAATTGCTTCAGAGAAACACTAATTTCAAATCACAACAAAGCGCTCTTATCTAGGAGCAGAGAAGGTATCCAGTTGACTCTATTCTAATCACCTCACTATGTGGTGAACCTTCAAACAGATAACACCTTATTCTAAAAGGTTTCATACCCCAAAGCTACATCAAATGCTTAGAAAACAGAAACAGAGGCTGGACAGCAGTAGAGAATCCCTACACCCCAGCCTAGAACTGACATTGGAGTACTGAGGAAATAACTTTATTTCCTCAGTTTTAATAAAAAAGAAAAAAGAAAAAAAGATCATCCAACATTACAACTGCCTTTCTTTGGAGACCCTTTAACTGGGCATCTTTAAGCACTTGAACATGAATATGGGTAGTGAAACCATCAATACAGCTAAGTCTAATCACTTCACAACTGGTGCTCATTTAACAGTTTGTGCAGCAGATGCATAACAGCTGCCCCATTGGACTTCAGCACTAGAATTAAGTGCCAAAAGCAAGCACTAGTTTTTTGTTTGTTTTAATAGAATACATTGAGTATTACTATGCTACTCTTCCAAGAGAAATAGAAATGAAAACATAACTGCACAATTAACTATCAGTTCTACAGGTTTGAAGAAAGCTAACCACTGCCTGCTCTGTATGGTCAGCAATAAAAATGCTTCCTTAGTCACTCTCATCAACGCCTGACATCGTTTACCAGGTGATCTTGTTTGACTTAGGAGTTTAAGAGGCAGAAAATAAAGACAAAAAGAAAACAATGAACATAACTTCTAAGTAGCTTAAGTTCAGAAAAACTCAGAAGGGTGAAGGATTCACTCTTGACATGAAGACCGTTTCAAGAAGACCAGGCAACATACAGTGTGGGATATCATGTGAACTTTTCTGGCAACTGTCACCTTCCAAGAGGCACTTGTTCCTTTACTAGCCTGTTTTGAAGACACTCGCCTTGGCTGGAATCTGACTTAACGGTAATACAGAATTATGCTGGAGAGGTTAGCAATATCCTGCAGTGCTCCTGCAAGGAAATAGTCACTGCCTGTCACTGCATCCAAGCAGTATTATTAGACATTAAGACCAAGATAAGGAGAATATAAAAGACTGTCACAAAAGATAAAGATAAAAAGAACAGGGAAAATGAGGCTGTAGGCTATTATGAGCAGATCACAAGCCAAACTACGACTCTCGCTAATCCTTGAAAAGTGAAGTTCAAAGAGTAGGTTCAGTATCATTCCCATTCATCCAGGACTTGTTAGCATTCTTAGCCTGCAACTGTGTTTAAGATGATGAATATAATTAACATAAATTGCTGCATATCTAGAAGCAACATCCTAGTGCTAACTGCTACTGAAACCTATACCGGAGCGAAGAACAACAAATGTGGCCACCAAGTTCCAATCACTTGGCACCAAAAACATAGATAAATGGGCTCTGGCAAGAAAACAACAACAAAGGCAGCTACATGCAACAAACAGTAATCCTGTTTTTCATATTTATCTGTGAACTCAAGTAACAAAACACTAACGAGTATTATTTGTAGGTGCTCACGTGGGAGAGACAGATAAACTTTCCATCTAAGACTTCCAGAAAGAAATCACTGTTCTTTCTGCAGTTTTCTGGTGAACCAAAGATCCTAAAAATCTCTTTTCGCCAACGTTTAAGCAACAAGTGCATATGTATTTTTCTGCTCCTATCAAGTGTTGTGTTAACCTCAAATGTAAACATCAGGATAGCATGGGTAAGAAAGAAACAGAAGTATAATCGCTGTTACAAACCTTGCAGTTTAGCTACACTACTTTTCTATCACCACACCAAAGCACCACCATTGATTAAGTCATTCCTCTCACTCACCTTCACTACACTGTATCAGAACTGAACACTTGGCATCCCATCCACCTGGAGGTGATGTGGGCTAAGCTACAGCCATCTTACCAAGTAGCCTTCTTCCTTACCTCTGGGATTCCCTACACTTTTCACAATAGAATTCCTCTTAGTTCCTGTCCTGGAACTGCAGATGAGAAAGCTCCACACTTATCTCAAATCTCACAAAAACTTTAGCCCTTCTAAACTCTCTGTTCTCCTGACAAGAAAACTCCAGTCCTACTTTTCAGTTTCTTCTGCAGAAGTTGAAGGCTGTCACAGGAATTAAAAAAGCACTCTGAAATAAATTAATGCACAATGGACAGGGAAAACAGCAGGTACATTGTGAACTGATTGCATTTCTACATATTAGTGCTTTAATAGTTCTGCATCTCCAGCAAACAATACGTAGTTAGATTGAAAAAGCAAAACCTGGATTTTAAAACAAATATAGAATTCTTTCACAAGTATAAGGAAAAAATTATTTCAGTAAGTGGTAATCTCAAACTCTTCTCCCTTCATTCACTTCAACCATCCAAACACCTCTTTCCATTTGGCCGTTAAGGAGACTGCATGCTAATTTTTCATCGCGATATGCAACTCCCTTCCCACACCCAATTTTCACCATTCCTCTTGACAAGCAATAGCGAGAAGAGTCAAAAGTCTGAGCTATCCAAGTGACACTCTGAGTAACCACATTGCCATGGCCACTGTGCGTCCCTTCAGGCTTTTCTCGGGTAATATCAATTCAAACAACTGCTTCCAGGCAGTTCTTAATATTTTCAGGTATTAAGACATGTCAAGCTTCCTAAAAAATGTAAGAAAAGATATTTTAAATTAAGAGATTCTGAAGGAAGAGTGATTGCCTGGGTATCTTGCATAAGTATCTAATTAGCCATGAACTTTCCTACTTAATACATAAAAGTTAAACCAAAACGCCAGCTCCAAGAACACTGGCTATGACAAGACACTGACAAAACACCAAATCAAACACTCCACCTACAGAAGAGGGAAAAAGTCTACCATATCACTCTCTAAAATAAAATCACATTCAAGAAAGTAAAAGAGAGACATACTGCCCCAAATAAAGTGGCAATCAGCTGGCAGGTTTGAAACACCGAACTTTTTAGGACAAGAGACTACTGGAGGAACTTGGATTTGCCAGTTCTAGTTGTGACAGCATCAATAATGCATCTGAGAGTAGCAAAAAATAGACATACTGGACTCTTACATGCTTATGGAGGGACCTCTTCCAGATGCCCATCTGAGAAGCCTAGGTCCAGAAAAACCATAAGTGAAAGGATTTAAAGCTGACAAAAAAAGCTAAATGATTTCACCCTGAATATTGTATGCTTTCCACAGGTGATTCATCACTTCCACTAAGCAGGAGACTGCTTCCACAAAAACAGTGCCCATTATGGTCTCAGCAGAACAGGGCTTATGGTGCTCGTATTCTGTCTGGGTGCTCTAAAATGTCACAAAAGAAATCAAAAAGATAAAGTACCAAAACAAGCTCTCAAGGTCTGGGAGGTGAAACCCTTCTTGTACAGAGACAACACAGGAAAGACCTTCCTATCCTGTGACAATGGCACGACTGAATGCCCAACACACATCCTTTTGAGAAGAACAAAAAAGGACAAAAGAAGAAAAAGCCACAGATGTTAAAGAAGTGCTATCTCCAAGATCCTTCATAACTCATTCTATCAGGCAGCCTGCCCTCAAAAGCAGGAGTCAGCCACAGCCACACTTTTAGCCCCAGCTTGAAAGCCTTCACGGAACTGAAGGATTTTTGAGCAAGGCTTTCAGACAAGTAGTTACACTGTACTGTATATCTGCTTTTCAGTCTGGCAGATAAAAGAACCTGTATTCTTTCCCCTATTTGCAGCAGAAAAAAAAGTTACATGGATGGGAAAAATTAACCTGCAGAAACAGCTTCACATAATGAGTAGGGTGACTGATTTTGAATTACACGCAAAACATTAATATGCGATATTGAAGGAGTCCTTGGAAGCACAGCCTCCCATATTTTAACCATTCCAGAGTAACAAGCTGCGGAAGAGATCCAGTCAAACTAACTGAAGGAGTGGAAATACAGTTTAGCTCCATAAATCTAAACTTAGTACATGTTCCATAACAGAAGACACTCAGAAAGACCTTGAAATTAGCAAGTTCAACATCTGTGACTTGTCTACAAAGAATCTACTTTCACCAGTTATTTTGGAAGAAAGAAGCGATGTCATTCACCGCTCAGAGACTCTTACTCCAGAATACAAGAAACATTTTCATTTTAGCTTAGGATTCATAGTATGCTAACCTAAAAACCCACTCATATCAATTTATCTGTTAATAACCTAATATTACAGTCTGTATATACAATACAGTCTGTATAAAATACTGTCTTGCAGACATGACTAAGTTTACAGTTGTCAGTTGTATTTAATAAGCAGTGAGATGACAACAGTGACAGGTTAAACACAGGCAGTGCATGCAGAGAGATAACATCTTATAAGATCAAATAATGCAGGTATAGCTTGCGTCTCCCTCCTCCCTCTGCCCATAGCAGCTGGTATAATGAAAGGATATTACTAATACCTGTGAAAAAAACCCACTCTATTTCACATACTTAGACCAAAACTACAGCTATCGCTACCACAAACAAAATATATTTATGAATTAATTCAAATGAGATCCTGGAGAAATTGCAGGCATTCTGAAGAAAATGAAATCAAGATACTGACGTGCAGGGCAAGAGGCTTTAGCTTACATTTATGGACCATATGCAGACAAACAGCACAGAGGCCAAGGTTCCTGTGTCCTGCACACTAGGTCATCAGGTAAGCAAAGTTGAAAAGACTTAACAGTAAATCCTAGAGGAGGAGAATCCTCAGAAGCCCAAAGAAGGTGAGGGCCAAGGATGACTTGTCTGGTAGGCACTCTGCACATGTACTAGACTTGTTCCTTGCCCATAGCTTTACATATAGTGAAACTAACTGGTGTTTAACGCTACCTCCACTTTTCATTTTCCTGGAGATCAAGAGTTAAGAAGAGAGAGTATTTACCAATTGCATTAATTGGTTTAGAAAGATAAAGCATTGAGGGAAATTGCTACCACTTTTACATTCAGAGTAGTTCATTAGATAACAATAGAAAAGCATGAGCTGCATCCAGCAATACAAAGAAACAATTCTCTGTAATGCATCAGATCTGGAGAAGCAGAGAAATTCAAGCACCCGGACTAAGGCAAGAAAGAAACATATGACTCTGCTCAGGCAACAAAGTAAAAAGCAGGGATACAGGAGTCAAAAGGAGAAGAAAGAATTTCGTGCAAAACATTCCATTGTGTAGTCTCAGCAGAAATCAAATGAGTCAGAAGACAAGTTCCAGCTCAAAGGACCCTGCACAGCAGCTCCCTCTAATCAGCCAGGAGAAATAATGAAGCAGAAGGAAAAAGACAATGTCCTGAATGCACAGACAAGAATTCAGTATGAAACATTCAACCAACAAATTCAGCCGCTATACAGTAAGGAATGAGCACTTCTCTTTGCTCAGTATGAAATGAAAGACAATCAATGAGCTTGGTTCACTGAAGTGTTCCCTGACTGGGTGCTCTCACCATGTGAATATTATCTGCAGGGGAACACACCTCTCTGCAGGTATTTGCCTGGCTCTGTGAATGGAGATTCTACCAGCCTTTCTTTTCCCAGCAGAACAAATTGCCTCAGATGAAGGGAATGGAGTAAAAGAAATAAAGGTCTGCGCTTGTGAGGTGCCCGCCTTACAAAATTGGCTCAGCAGCCAGCACATTTCTGCTTTTCCAGGCCAGGGTACTGCTTGAAAAAACCTACTAGTCAGCAACTCTTCTGCATTACCTTACCTCCCTTCATTTTCATCTTATACAAAGCCACAGTGACAGGGGGGATACTCATTCACCCTATACTTCTCAATAATTGCTGGAGCATGAAACAACAGCTTCACAAAATAACACCAAGGAAAAAGAAAAAGAACCACTCTACCACCACTTGAAAGGGATTAATGTCTTGCTTTTCTGGGAACAGTCTTACCAGCATCCTTCATAAAGGACTTCACGCTGACACAAACGGCATGGAGCTTTAGCATCATGCCATCTCAAACATGTGCAACTGCGGCAAGCAAACAAGAAAGTTTTGACGGTAACAAAGTTGACAGCATCCTCTGCTGGTAGGAACAACACAAAAGCCCAGATATATGAGGGGCTCAAAGCCCCTCTCAAAGAAACACAGCTCCCTACCACACTGTCTGTATGGACTACTTTTACAACCGTGTTCACAATAACCCTGTGTCTTAAGCATAATATACACAAAAGAGAAAAAATTCAGTGAAATACTTAAAATATCAAGGGAAAAGTCTTCTATCTAAAGGGAATGACTGAAGACAGATGAGAACAGTCATTCTCTTTTCTTCTATAATTCATTCTCAACAAAATGCCTGAGCTTTTGGTTTCCATGCCATCCAGACGGCCTATTACTCTATTCCTGTTTATTGGAAAGGATTTCCTATAAATTTGTTATCTGGGATCACTTTGGGTATCACTAAAAGTCCAAAAGCAGATGCTGGAGAGCAGACTTAAATGTCTGTCAGAAGAACTGTTCAGGAAGAAATACAGTGGCTTATAGAAGTGCAATTCTAACTAAGGTTAGGATGCAGGGCCATTCCTCATTTTGACACGAGAAGCCATTTGCTCTCCTTACAGGAAATTAAGCCTTAACACAGATTCACAAGCACAAAGTCTTCCAAAAATGCAATCCCAGAAACTTCAAGTAGCCTGACAAAGTTATATAGATACAACAAGTAAAAGTAACAGAACATGCTGGCTGTCTCCAATAGTCTTAGACTACAGAACTAAGTTCTGCAAAGCCTCTTAGTTGTTCTTGTTCTGTTTCAATATTTGAAAGCTCTAATATATTTTTGGCTCCTCATCAATTTCACAACAAAACGTAATTCTCCTTTCCTTTGTTCAACCAGTCCTTTAAAGCTGGTTGAGATGGAATTATGCGCCAAGTTTGCCTGAAGTCCCTTTCATTTTTTGTAACAGAAATGACAAGATCAATTGGTAGCAATCCGTTTTCACTGAAATGCTGAATGAATGATCTAAAGTTATCACACTCCTATAGGAGGCCTGAGATGTCTTTGCTTGGTAAGCAGCAGGAAGCCACAAAGTGGTCCTTTACTGACAACACACTAGCAAAAAGGCAAGACAGCATATGCACACTTACTCAAAATCTTCAAATTCCAGGTCATTTCCCTCTACGGATGGGCTTGAGTTCTCTGAAGTGGAAGAAGAGGAGGAAGAGCGGAGACGATTCTGTTGGTATCGCATGGATCGCTGTCGAATACTGTCCCTCCGAGAAAGATACTGAATCATCCTCTGAGCATAATATGCAGCAGGAGATAACCTGAACAAGAGAGATACATACAGACGCTCGTTACAGAAGTATAGAATGGCAGCCAACCTTGCCCTTCCTTGGGAGCTCCAAGTTCCAGGACGGTAGCAGCACACCACAAAAACAGGTTGGTTTTATTTTATCCAGGAGTAACACAGCGTAAATAAAGTAAGTAAAACTAGTTTTCCCTTCATACATTTCACACCTACATGATTCTCCTGTTGTGCAAATATAAGCACTACAGAGTATCTGTAAACAAAACTTCAACCACAGCACAGAATTTTTTTTCTTAGAAGTCTTTGGAGTCCATTCTTTCATTACCAGATCACACAACTAATCCCAGAAACCATCACTGCTAAGAAGCAAGACTGCTCCCAGTCTGCGTGCACAATGCTAGCAATGCCAAACAGCACTAGTGTTCAAGTGAATCCAGGTGGTGCTGTCTTGGGGGTACTTCATAGAAGCAGCACAAAAAAATCAAGCGTGGAAAAAGGTTAAACAGCTCTAAATGCTTTGTAACCCAAATGGTAAGGATTTCAAAATAATGACAGCTTCATCAGATCCCCTAGATGTTCTGAGAGTAGCGCTGTGATTAAAACCCTGCACCCCACCTTCCTTTGCAATTAAGTCTTAATCCTTAATAAACTCTTTTTCTCTTAATAAACAAGTATAATTTGGCCTGTGTTTGCATCAGCTATCATGTACTAGCATTACCCAGTTCCTTGGTGCTAAATGGGTAAAAATAGTTTTCCCAACCTATGCGCATCCACAAGTCCTAGTGCATGCCTTCTGCAGCACAGTTACTCAGTAACTGTAAAGCCTAGAGACTTGAAGAATCATGTCTTCATTTTGAGTTAGACTCAAACAAATTCAGAGAAAGGGACTAACAAAAAAACCCTCAAAAACTTAAGACGTGTTAACGTGTCTATTCCTTTAACTTCTAGTTCTCCCATTCCATACATGATGAAAAAGATGAAAATCAAACATTGCAAGTTACCAGACTATATTTTCACAACCCTGGGACGTACTGATCTCTTTTTCTGTAAAGGCATCATGGGCAAAAGACCAATAGTAGAGTGTATAGCCAGATTTTTGTCTACAGATAAAAGTTTGAGCAGTTTTTAACAAAGAAAAAATAAAACAAAACTTAAGTAAACAGTAAATTCCAGAGAGTAACATGGAGATGAAAATACACCTTTTTGCAACCACACAAGAGGTGGACTTTCTGCTTTCTGAGAATGCTATCCATTTTCAGAACAGAGCTGCAATGTAAACTTTTTTCAGAACAGACCTCGCTGTCAGCCATGAAAACTCTTACAGCCATATTCGCTCTCACTGTGACTACCACTACAAAGGTTCACTGAGTTATACTACAACTAGTGACAAAACATTAACTACATAATCATCCCTTCACAACATGATTGTTGTATGGCTTAGACTTTCTTCCCTGTGCACTCATCTCAACCGAAACCAGAGCTGTGCTGGTTTTATGGTGATGTACTATGAGTAAGACGAATGAATACATTTACATCCACCAGCACGAGCAGCAAACAATCAGACCAGGTCTGCTAAAGTGTTCTGCTACCATCCCTAAAGTCATATTTCACTGGAAATCTATATTTAATAGCATTTTGAGAGATTGCTCCCTAAAGCAGCATGAGGAAAAAAAAAAAAGTACTAATTCTCCAAGAGACTGATTGTTATTAATGTTGTTTTGGCTGCAGACAACCATCAAGGACAATCAATCTCCCCATTCCTCCATACATTCAGGGCATGTAAGCAAAAGAGATGATAAGAAATACGTGGAGACTAAGAGATGCCTCTTCCTCAATGTAAGCTCCCTATACACTATCAGGTTTTTTCTTTAATATTGCTAATCTGCGGGCAGACTCGAGGTTTGGGGTCTGCTAAGGTTCTCAACAACCAGCAAAAGTGGTAAGGAGAACCAAATACATGCACTTTATTTGGGATGCTTCCTTTGTCTTTTACACATTATTAGATGAGTTAAAGCTGTTCATGTTTCCAAAATGGAAAAGACTTGACTGTACACAGCATTTCTCTTTACTCTCTCTTAACTCCCCTGAAGACTTACCAGGCCAAGTACTAAAAAAAAAAAGGCTTTACAGAAATGCATATATAAACAAAAAGCTGTTCTCTTCTTTGGCCTTTTGCATAAGCCAACATCTCTGCATATGCCAAGAAAATAAGTCTACAGCATAATATGCGCATATAGACAAAGAAAGGAACACAGGCACAAGGTAATACAAGAAAATGTGAGCAGTGGTCTCAGCAATCCAGAAGCTTAATCATTTAAACCTTTTTCTTTGTTAATTGCACACCTAGGGAGATTTTTTTTTATTTTTTATTTTTTAACAGAAAGACGTGAAGAATGAATTTTGCAGACATTTAATATTCTTAAGCCATGCAGCACATCACAAGAGAAACACAGTGATTCTTGCTTGAGGAACATGAAAGAATAAGCAATAAAGACTGGCAATAACGGATGACTAGCAGCCAGATTCAACTTCCTGACAGCACATGGCATGCAGAATGGATAGACGATGAAGAGGATTTCCAAAGGTAAGACAAGAAGCTTAAGTCTGATACACAGAAAGAAAGGTGCAAGTGATAGCATACAACAGCGTAGGGGAGAAACATACTCAAAGCAATAGACTAAGGAATTAATCTTTGCAGATGAGTGCACTCATAACAAAAATAAAATATCGTATTTGTCAGGCTGTATCTGTCTCTGGAATATGGTCATGACACAAATCAGAACTGAGAACCAGCATAAGGGATTTAGCTGTCCTGAAGGGAGCAGAATGCTGCAAAGCAGCATAAGAAATACTGGTTAACTGGTTAATTGAAAATACCCCTTCAGTTCATTCAGCTACTGAATACAACTGTAAATCAGTCCCTGACTGCAGCTCATCTACCAGCTGGCTGAACACAAGCCAATCACAGCAGACTGCTTGATTCATTTATTTCCCACATAAGCTTCCACAAAAAAAAAAAAAAAAAAAAAAAAAAAGCAATGGCAAAGCCCAAGTAGACTTTATCCAGTAATTCTTAACCCAAGGTTGCATTGCCAGGACAGTCAGCTGTATCTGACAGCACCACAGGACCTGAATTAACCTAGTCTCCTAGGTGACTGGACCCTGAGTACTGAAGGTACTGAAGGTACCGAAGATGGTTTGGAGTAGGAGAGATGATGCTGCCACAAGTAACAGACACAGAACAAAGCACTGAGTAGTAGGACTGCTGTGCAAAAACCAGAACCAAACAGCTTCTGTCTCATCCAGCAGCTATGTCACAGAGATGGTACCCAGAGAGAATCCCCCTTGCTGCTGACTGGCCAGCAAGAACTAAAGGAATGTGAAGATCTGAAAGAAATGTTTTACAACCATTAAGTTCAAGTATCTTGCAACTAAATGGCATCATGAGCATTAAAGAAACAGCTACTGCACAATGTCATCAGCTACAGTCAGATACCTGAACAAACTGGACATGTTTACAGAGTGCATGAAATATTTTAAACGAAGAATGTTTCTCTTCACCTTCTCCCACTGTAGTGGCTTCAGAGGAAGGAAAAATAAAAATCACAAGAACTTCAGCTGAAGGATGACGACACACAGCTGCCCAGAATGACCACAGCAAGAATCGGCATACCTTGCATGCAAGGGCACTAGGCTGCTCTGCAGACCTCCAAGCTCCCTACTGTCTCAGAAGAAAAGACCACTCCAACTCTGACTGATCTGATGATCAGGATATCCACATTACTGTAACTCACGCCTGCAAATGTTTCTCAACCAGAAGACTTCTTAAAATGGTTGCCTGACTGGTGCCATTAATTTCCTTGGTGATTACTACAGCAGCATAGCCACCATCAATGAATGTATGAGCTAAAGGCAGCACTGGCAATGGACACCAACTTTTAGTTGCTTCCATTCCACTTCAGCCTTCAACTCACAGACAACATTCAAGCCTGACAAACTGCCAACCTAAGCATTTCTTTTCCAGCAACTGTTTGAGAAGCTTAGATTTTTCTAGAGACGCACTTACCAACCAGTCCTGTGTTTGTTTGTATACGTAGTCTGGGAGTATCTTTTGGAACACCTTTATTTAAAGTACTATTAAGAGGTGTTCTTTTGACACCAACTCTACTTGATTCCTAAGCAGCTTGTTTTCTAAGCTTAATACATTTGATCTATGAAGAATGACCTAAGAGTCAAGATGACCTTAGAGATGTTCAGCAAGGCCACCGAGAAAATCTGCAGTAGTCCACACCTGAATATCCATTCTAAGTCCGAGGGAACTTCGAAAATATTCTCCCTGCCTCACTCTTGACCTGGGCTGTTCAAATACAGTGCCATTACAGAAAGGAGATGCTTTTTGAATTGAAAATAAATTCTTCAGAGCAAGGATGGAATTAAAAAAAACAAAATCCATTGGAGATAACTAGAAGTATAGATCAAGATCAAGTATAGACATTAAGGAGTATAGATCAACTTTTCTGTCTTTGTTTCACTTCCTCCATTTTTTGTTGTTATTGCTTTGTTGTTTGTTTTTTAAGAACATCTGGAAGTTCTAACTTTCCTGTTACAAACTTAACGATGCTACAGAAAACTCAAATACAGTAGCATTCCAGTTATTCACCTCCCTCCAATTTCTAACAAGGTCAAGAGACAATTAAAAAGATTCTACTAGCCTAGCACACCAGCAAGATTTATGACGTAAAATAACTCATCTCACTCCACTCAAATTTTCAGCTCACACTGATTAACATTATGCACCTCATTCTCTGAAAAAGATAAAGTGGCACTGAGTGGAACAAATTAAACCTCTTAGAGGTTTCAACACTGGACCGTTCTCCCTAAGATCCTTATAAACCTCACACTACTACACCTTCTACAGGATTAAAAAAAAAAAGGCTGAACTTTCACATGAAGAATGCCGTATCAGTTCAAAAATAGCTTCAAGTATAAAAGTACTTTTGGCAATGCTCCTTCTTATGCTAGGACGTGTCTCACATAGTCACCCCTTTTCATACACTTTACTGAGCTTCATCATGGGAGAGATCTGACACAGGAGGAAAAAAAAACAAATAAAATCAGTAATCTAAGCAGGCGCTCCTGCTTTTTTTCCCTATTTAAACTACAATTCCCAAGAGCAAGAACCATTTCTTCCAATATCTGCTCAAGAAATCTGCTAAAAATCAAGCAATCAAGAAAATGCTGTATTATACATTTCAGAAAATAAGGACTGATGTATTTCCAGACATTTAGCAACGCTTACTCACAGAATGACCTAAATGTAGTTGTATCCTTTAACTAACATTTGTAAAATACCATTTTCATCTTTCCAGGTGAATCAACCCCTCTACCTATCATTTAATCAGTACTCATCCAGAAAGCTTTTACATTTATCAGTATTGCTCTGATACTCAGTTGCCAAGACCTTGACATGTTTT
>PPHD01017033.1:0-15261 GCA_002909625.1 Bambusicola thoracicus
GGGAGGTTTAGGTTGGATATGAGGAGGCAGTTTTTCCCCCAGAGGGTGGTGACGCACTGAACAGGTTGCCCAAGGAGGCTGTGGATGCCCCATCCCTGCAGGCATTCAAGGCCAGGCTGGATGTGGCTCTGGGCAGCCTGGGCTGCTGGTTGGCGACCCTGCACATAGCAGGGGGTTGGAACTGGATGAGCATTGTGATCCTTTTCAGCCCAGGTCATTCTATTATTCTATGATCCTATGCTCATGAATAGTGTCACCTTCACTATGCCGTAGATGTCCCTGCTCGTTGCAGGGGAGTTGGACTAGGTGGCCTTTAAAGATCCCTTCCAGCTCCAACCATTCTATGTTTCTATGCACACTTCAATCCGAAACTTTGGAGAAGTTTGTCTTTGAACTTCTGGCATATCTTCAGTAACAACTGATGGATATTCCAGCTTGCAGTATCTCTGCTCTCTTGACTCAGCCTAGACATTTTCTAGGACCTAAATTACATCATAAAAACATGCTGAATGTTAAAGCAAGCCAATTCCTGAGTGCCTGAATCATGATCCAGAGAAAATCCATCTTTGTGTTCGAAGAGCTCTTTTCCCAATTGATCGAGTGCTGTAAGTGCACAGGAATGCAGGAGTACAATTTAGTAAGGAGTTTTTAAAGGTTGCTGAAGGTCAGATCATTTGGGAAACATGCTAGGCAACACTGTGCATCTCTGCTAGAAATTAAGATGTTCAGGGACTGGCTGAAATGTGTGTGACAAACTGCCGTCCCTGCATGCATGCCTTCTGTTCCCAGAGCCCAGCCACTGAGCTCAAATCGAACATG
Organism: Bambusicola thoracicus; assembly: GCA_002909625.1. Lineage (NCBI taxonomy): Eukaryota > Metazoa > Chordata > Aves > Galliformes > Phasianidae > Bambusicola > Bambusicola thoracicus. Next base: position 820 of record PPHD01017033.1, read on the forward strand.
GAACCTGAAAGCCTAGTTGGCATCTCCAGGGAGCAAAGTCAGGCATTTAATTAGAGCATGCCAAGCCTTGTTCAGAAAGGCTCGCTGTGCTTGGAGCTGCGGCACCCAGCAGGACTTCTGGAGGCTGCCCAAGAAGGCACAGCTGTGCACATGGGGAGCTCAGCGCCTACAGCAGCTGGGCCATGCATGCAATAATACCAAGCAAGGCATCTGTAACTGTGCATAAGAGCTCTGCAAAGAGCTAATATACCCTAGGGTTTTGTTGATGATTGCTTTTGGCACACAAAACCCTGCACAGTGCTCACGTGTTGTGCAGGAGGAGCCTCGTGATTTCTTTCTTGGGTGGTGTCAAGGAGTTGTTGAGAGAGCAGCTTTGTAGTGACACTTGGGCTGAGCTAGCCCATGTATTTATCATGTAGAAAAAGGTCCCTTGCTGCAAACATGCATATGACCTGGCTGTCGTTCGTGTGCAGCAGCAGTACAATTTGAATCATGGAATCATACAACATCCCGAGTTGGAAGGGACCCATAAAGGATTGCTGAGTCCAACTGCTGGCTCTACGCAGTACCCAAAAATCAGACCGTATATCTGAGATCGTTGTCTCAGAGTTGCTCCCAGCAGAAGGTCTTAAAGCAGAACAGTTGAGCTACTGCTGTGCAGCGATGCTGTAGTGGTTGCAAGATCATCATTACTGTTGAAAGCAGTATTGTACCACTTCCAGAGACCCCACAAAAGAGCTGTACTGTTAGAGTTCGTGCACGTGCCCACACTGCACAGACACACAGAGTAAGAGGCACTGCAGACCCAGCAAGTTGGATGTTATTATCCTCACTGTGCAGAAGCTGTGCAGGCACATGAAGTGACCTGAGGTTACATGCAGCACCTGTGACAAAGATGGCAAGTATAAAAGATTGATTGCAGAGAGAACTCAACGGGCACCCTTGTTAAGGGGAATAAGATTTAAAAGAAAGGGCCCTGCAATGAAGTCACAATTTAGGGGGCACACTGGAGGCCTCCTTGCTTCTGTGTTAAGGATATCTTTGGCTGTAAAAACAATGCTCCTCCTGAAAACACCTTATAGAATCATCTGAGTTTAATGGGACCTTTATACGCTGTCTGGTTTCACTCCCTGCAGTGCACAGGGACACCCACAGCTCCATCAGTGCTCACAGCCCATCCCCTGACCTTGGGTGTCTGCAGGGTTGGGGCACCAACAGCTCTCTGGGATCCTGTGCCACTGCCTCACTGTCCGCATTGTCAAAAGCTTTTTCTTTACATCCAGTCTAAGTCTCCCCTCCTTCAGTTTGAAACCATTTCCCCTTTTTCTGTCACAACAGGCCTTGTTAAAGAGGCCATCCCCTCCTTTCTTACAGCCCCCTTTTAGATATTCTTCAACAGAGACGCATTAATTTGTTTGCTGAATTCAAGACTTCCTACCCGGGCTGTGCATGTCCAAGGAACAACAGAACCTGTTCCCACATGGCCATCTCTGGACAGATTTTCAGCTGATGAGAATGCTTCGGGGAGCAGAGAGCCAATCCTCCCCCAGGACTGGGGAGTGCTCTACTGCAGGAGCAGCTGCAGCTGGTGCAGAGTCTGCAGGAAAAGTGCAGCTCATCTCTATTCTTCCGACATTTCCAGGGCACTGCACTGCCTCTGCCCCCAAGGCAAAGTGGCTACTGACACGAATATTTGCCTAATCAGACTGCCACGCTAGGAACCAATTTTGTTTGAAATCCTTTTAATTCTGTTTTGTACATGCAGCCTTAAGTCCTCATGCTGGTTAATGGAGAGTGTTTGGATGCCCCGTGGCAGCTTGTTAACGCTCTGTTAATGCCAATTACAGCAGACCATGAGTGCGGAGAATCAGGGTGGTTGCTCTGCTGTGGAAAGGGCATGGTTGGAGACACGTTTCTGGCAACGGTCACAAAATGCAACAAACTTGTCACCTGAAGGGCAACACATAATGAAATATAGGTTGGCTTTTAGATGTGTGATCTGCAGACACCGTGGTGTGAGGTGGGAAAGGTTCAGAACCATGTTTGGGCACACTGTACATGAAATGGGGTGACAGGGCTGCTTGAACTTTGCATCAGATGACCTGTCAACCTTTGCTATCATGAGTGATACCAATGGAGACATAAGGTGCGTATCATGGCTCCTCTTAAAACAACCACACCAAGAGAACGGTCCTGTAACAACAAAACCTAGGCAATAGTCTGAGCTGGGATCACAAGAAAGACTCATCTCATCATAAGGACTTGCTTGGATCCATCCAAGTTTCCAAGAAGTTTCCAAGGACCAAAGCAGCCCCAGGGCTTGGACCCACGGAGCCAGCAGGCTGTTCAAAGTTTTCAGGCACTGAGCTCTTTTAAGCAATTTTTATTTGTAAAAAGAGACCACAAAGTTACATAAGATAGATGTAATTGCATATAAACAAGTAGAGCCACAGACTTCATTTCTGGCTCTGTTTACAATGCCAGAACTGGCAGACTGATGGGATTTGTCCTAATGAGCTAATTGGGAAAATTTCCCTTGACTGTTCCATCAAAAGCTTGTTGTGCTCTAATCAGCCACTCCTCAACAGCTTATCAGGAACAACTGCAAGCATTAACCTGCTGTATTCTTTTCGTCTTTGAGATGAGCTATGAGTGCCTATGAGAGCCAGAGATTTGGATTCAGGGCAGTGGTAAGAGTCCCCATGGCTGAAGGATTGGGTTTTCCTCCTGCATGTTATTGCCTTCCCCTTGTTTGGTGTTTTTTTTTTTTTTCCTGGGATTCTTTTCTTCTCCTGGATGATTCATCTTTTCCATATGGGCTGTGATTGGGAATTAAGTCCTACCCAAGTTTGTCTCGTTCTTCTCAAAACTGCATCTAGCTTTAATTACCATGGTTACCTGCATCTCTGCGCTCTATCAGGGAGCACCACTGAATGCAAACCAGCTGAGAGCAGGGAAAAGATTGTTATTTCTACCAGCATAAAAAAAGATCTCTCCCGATTTCTGTATCCCACGTCTGAATTTCCCATTGATTTTTTTCTGTTCATCCTGATGAACTCTTGAGCACTCCGCTGGCCAATACTAATAGCAAATGCTCCAGAGAGGGCTTGCACAATAAGCCAGAGATCCTGACCAACAGCAAACAACAGAGTTGTTTCAAAACACATTAATCATCCGAGTTCCTTTGTTCAGAGAACAGTGCAGGTAGCAGGAGGTTCCTATGTACTCTTGATCAAGCAGTGCAGCGTGAATCCAAATAATACAATAATTCGCCTCTCCCTTTAAATCTACATAACTCAATCCTTACTAATGATAAAACTTTGAAAGCTAATTTGGGCATTTGTAGTCTGCACATCAAAATCCACAATACTGCAGGTGTCTCCTTAAATTTTCCATAATTCCCTTAATGGACTTCGGATACCTTGCTTGGCTGTCTGTTATGTGGTTACTTATCTGTTCTGCTCCCAAGCACCTGAAAGTTAGGACTGCAGGTTCTTGAGCATGCCTTTGTCTTATGGAAGAGCCATAAGCAATGTGAGCTGACCATTCCTGAATGCAGCTCTTGTTGATTTAATAATGGCTGCATTTATCATAGAATCATGGAATGGGTTGGGATGGAAGGCTCCTCAAAGCTTGTCTAATTCCAGCCTCAATGATGGTGCCCCCCCAGGTCTGGTTGCCCATGGCCCCATCCATGGCTTTGGGCAGCCCAAGGAATGGGACGCCCACAGCTCTGGGCAGCCTGTGCTAGCGCTATAAATGGCAAGGAAGGCTAGCCGATGAGAAATAACATCCTTGTTGATAAATACTACTCAGTATAAGGATACAGACTGAGCATTTTCAGTCTGTATTTTTCATTTTTCAGTATCACGGATAAGGTAAAGGAAGCATTTTCTGTGACTTGTTCTGGTGTTTGTGGCTATAAAGGAAACAATCAGCACTTCAAGGCTATGGGAGCCGACAGCACCATTCAGTGGTGTATGGATCTGATAACCTAAAGCCTTCATGAGGCTGAGCCAGGATTAAATCTAAGCAAACCAGATTTACTACTCAGGTGACTTGTAAATCTATAGCTCAGATGAGGAAAGCAGGGCTTATTAGCAACAGCATGCAAAGATGGGTGGCCTGCTTCCAGATCCGAGGAGGAAATGCACAGCTGAACTGATGGGTAACACTGTCACATAACTGCTTAAAACCTTCTCTTAGAGCCAGTCTTGTGTGGGTGCACCCCTGGTGCTGTAACCCCCCTCTAGTCTGAGGCAAGCATTTGACAGCAATATATCCTGAAAAAGCTGAGGGATCTGAGGGACAACACACATCAGGCACCACTCCCTTATACAGGTGGAGGTTCACTGGGTACCAGGTAGATCCTGGGCTTTGTGAGCCCTGGAGACCCTACCAGCTCTATAAGCATATTTTTTCAATGCAAATATATGCAGACATTTTTTAGGAGACCTTTCAGAGAAAATCAAATCAAAACAAAACCTCTCTGAAACAGTGGGATTCATCCTTCCCCAGGAACCAGTTCTATATTGTTCAATAAAAAGCTAGACCATAACCAAGAAAAATGGCTCCAGAGTGTATTTCTGGTTGCCAAGAATTTATTACTGCAGATGCAGATGGCTCTGCCCATTCCTAAGAAAATAGATCATACAAGTGCTGAGTGCTGCAGGGGGCCAAGGGGGAGTCTGTTGAATGCCATCCAGCAGAACCAATGACTTCCACCAAGTAAAATGTCCTGCCATCAAAATCCAGGGCATATCCTTATTTTGTCCAAAGAAGTGGATTGGTGTACTCTTCTTGACAATGTGACTCATGAAAGCTGTCCTGTGCTGGGCCCCATCTAGCCTTGGTGTTACACAGGTGATAGTGTGGGGTGGTGGGTAGGTGAGGGCCTGAAATCATAGAATGGCTTAGGTTGGAGGGGACCTCAAAGATTATCCATTTCCAACCCCCCTGCTGTGGGCTGGTTGCCCCCACCAGCACAGGCTGCCCAGGGCTCCATCCAGCCTGGCCTTGGGCACCTCCAGGGATGAGGCACCTCTGAGTCATCTCCACCATCTGCGATACACCTGGTGCCTCCTTGCATGCGTTGTGTAGATTGGGTTACCAGCACCTGGGATGTAGCCGGGACATTCTGGTTCCCACTGCAGGAGGACTCCTCAGAATTGCCAGACAGGAGGAGATGAATGAGAAAAGCCACAAAGCTTTCTAGTAGGGGATGCAGGAGCCAAGGTTTCTCTTGCAGTGGATGATCTTTGCCTCACTGTCTATTTAGCAAAAAGAAAAAAGAAGAAAAGAAAAAAAGAGAACAAGAGACGTCTGTGTTTGCTGAAGCAGTACAAAGAAACTCCAAAGCATCCAGAGCTCAAAGCTTCAATGTATAAATCAAACATGTTTCAGCTCACACACCATTTACTGCAAATACAATGCTGGGAATTCAATATTTGCCTTCTGGAACAGGAGGTGTTTCGCAGGGCCCTTCTGTGGCATGATATTATTCTTGTCCACTGACCGAATGAGTCTCAGGCTGAAGTTTCCCCTGCAAATGCTGGTGATTACTGGAGCAATTTGAAACGATATTCATTTCATGCTCATTGTTAGGAAAGACATCTCTGCCTGTAAATGTGTTTGCTCGGTCAAGAGCTGAAAGCAAACAGACAAAAGAGGGACAAGCAGTCAAGGCAATCTCTGGTAAAAGAAATAGCTCTTCTTAGCAAAACATTCACTTACAGCAGACTTAAGCCTCAACAATGGCAAAGGCGCTGTGAGGGGTTTAACATGCAGAGGAGCGAGGGGATGAATAATTTGCAGTGCACCTGGTGCTCTGAGCTCAGAACCAGCTGGAGCATCCACAGCTTGGAGATTGTACTGGGCGCCAGAGCTCACAGCAGCACAGGGACGGTGAGCACTACAGAGCTAGTAGTAGAACACTACAGTTTGCTACCATGTTTGCTCCCGAGGAGAACTGAGAGATTGGCCTCTCTTTCCCCCAGTCCAACTCCTTTTATTTTTGGTTTCATTTACAGGACAGACTATTTTAAGATTTCTGAAAGCATCACTTCTAGAAGTACCTCCCCCAGGAAGGTGGATTGTGCAGCAGTGTATTCTTAAATTGGAGAGGGAAATAAATTGAGTTTCGATGTGTGAAGACTGTTCATGGGAATTATACCTTTTTGCTTTATTTCTAAAGCTCCGAAGGAAGTGAATTACAGAGTTAGAGTTTACTTTACAGTTTATTAAAAGCGGAGTGACACAAAAAAGTGCTCTTGAAAGTTTTAAAGTTTCCCTTTCCTTTTTCTTTTTCGGAATACAGGGGTTAAGGTTTGTGATTCTTGATGAGGAAGAATCCAGATAGGAACTGGGTCACCTGCTTAATATTTCCATGAATTGCCCACACTCCAGGTGGATCCTGTGTGACGTGGGCTCTGCAGATCCCACCCAGCACCACCACCAGGTGAGGTGGCTCCAGCACCAGGCAGTGCTCACCAGTTCTCCCCTGCTGATGGGTCCGGTGCTGAAGAAGGGGAAAGCAGCCAGCGTCCCTCATCTTGGTGGTCTCAGAGCCTGTGGATTGCTGCTTAGCACCACACATGGGTTTAAAGAGGGGAGGATCAGATGGGGTATTAAGAAACATTAATTCTCCAAAAGAGCAGTGATGCAGTACCACAGGGAGTGATGGGGTCACCATCCTGGAGGTGTTTCAGAGCCATGGGGATGTGGCACTGAGGGACGTGGGCAGTGGGCATGGTGGGGTGGTTGGGGTTGGGCTTGGGGATCGCGGAGGTCTTTTCCAATCTGAATGATTATACAGTTGTATGAAAGCAGAAGGGAGTTCAGTTCAGCTCCTGGGCTTGTATGCCAGGCTTAGCTTGGCTGTAAGTCTTGTGGTCAGAAGGATTGCTGTTTCTTGACAAAGCAAATGTTTTATGATGGATCAGGAGTTCTGTCTGTGATAACAATAGCAATTTGAATGGGGCTTTGTTAGGACTGGAGTGGAACAGGAGAGAATGCTGAGGGAAACTTCATCTTCAGAGGAAAATGAAGCTACAGTACGGTTACTGGGAGAAAACAACTCCACCGGGTAGGGGGTGATTTCAGAAGGAGGGACTCAGTCTTATGGTATCATGACAGCTGAGATATCTCCATCTCAACCCTGTTCTTACCCAGGGTCAGAGCTGGGCACTGCAGAAAAAGACCCACATTTACAGCACAGAGCTCCTGCTGAAAAGGCAGAGATAAGACATGGAGGAAGGACTGCCAACTGCACTGTGAATGAATTTCCTATGCAAATAGATTGTAAAGCAGAAATACCCAGAATTAGAATGAGGCAGGTTTTTTCTAGAGGTATTAATCATCTTGCTTCGGGGCTTTCAGCCAGTCTTACACTGTTGGAAATGAGGGGAAAATTTAACAGTTTCTTTTTAAAGTTGCCTACTAAAGCACACTTAGTCCTACAGCAAACACATGGTGATGTGAACAGCTGGAAGGTGTCTGAGGGTCAGGGTCTTTGCAGACACTGTGATATTGGGGTCTGTTGGTGCTTCTGTCACCCATGGGCTGAATTCCCAGGAACAACATCTCCCAGCCACACCTTGGAGATGTCACTGTCCCAGAAAAAGTCTTCCTCCTGTCTTGAATACTTGGAGAACAGTCATGTCTTAGACGCAGGAGACCACAAAAAGAAAATGCTATTATATATGTCTAACCTTTTTCCTGTTTGTTATATAATATATTGAGCTGGTCTTATACTGGGTTTCCCTTGAGCAAAACTGCAGAGCATTAACTGCCTTGAGCTGAGAGCAGAAAACATCCCTCACAACTTAGCACTGAGCTTCTTTGCCCCAATTCCTTTTCTTATCCCAAGCATTTCATGTCTTTCTTTACATAATGCTTATTACAAGTTATATATTTGGTCATGTTGGCTCATGAATTATTTGAAACCATACTTAAGCTACCGCAGGTCCAGCATTCAATGGATGTTACCCCCTCCTCAATTACAGCAGGTGAGGTGAGTTGTGGACTTTTTCTGTCCACATTTTATAATGAAAGTTGGAGTACAGCAGTGTCTTCTAGAGGGCTAACCCTGAAAACTAAGCAAGGCAAATTAAAGCTGAATCTCTCCCTATTAGTCACCAGATAGTTTATTTTAAGCTGGGAAAGTTCTGAGGAAATGTTACAATAGGAGGGAAATTGCATACAAATGTTTAATTAGAAGCTTTTTTTCCACGCTGAATGATAATCCTTGAAGAATTCGTGGGCTTGATTGGTGTTGCTCTACTCCTTCTTCTCTTGCAGCTCTAAAAAAAGGCCAGGGATGAGCCGACATGAGAGGGAAATTACCATTCAGGTGGGAAGGCAGTGTGATGGTGAAGGCAAAAGTGGGCAGGGAATTGAGGAGAGGAGGAGGATCTGTGGAGGTGGAGGAAAAGGCAGTCGTGAGCAGCAGTCTGAAAGTCTGATGGGCCAAATTTGGGGTTGATATTGAAATGTGTTTTCAAGCCCACCCCCCAAGCTCTAGGAATGGCCAGTCTATCCAGAAGCTGCTGTATGCCCAGATAGAAAGAACTGTTAGAAACCTTTTCCCTCACAAACTTTTAGTGATAATGTATAACAACCAGAGCTCAGTCGGCATTTGTTAACGTGAGTTCAGAAACCAGCTTGTAGAGGAAAAGGAAATCACCACTCATGATGTCTTCCCTGAGGACTCCCCTGCATAGTAACAGCTGTAAGAGTGGATGGAGGAATATCAAAATAATAAGGCAGCAATATGAAGCTTTTCCTCAGCCCTTCCTGTACACTGTTCACAGAATGAAAATGTAGAGGTTAAGTACCCACATCATCAAGAAGCCTTAAAATCAGAGGCTAACTTTAACCTCAGTATTAAATATTGAGGATCCAGCTGAATGTTCTTTGCAAACACACTTTTCATTCCAGACCTGGCTTGTTGAATGCGCTCAATGCATTGAAAATGCTCTATCACAGAGAGGAGAATTGCTTGACATGGAGTTCAGAATCAGGCTGTAATTCCCTGTGCCAAAGCAGAAGGGTCCACGTCGTGGAGATGGAGTGCTAACAGCCACATTATTGCCAAGTCAGCATTTTCTTTACGTTATCCTTTGCTTTATTATATTCCTCTGTTTGAACCTTATGGAGCAGCCAACTTTTTTTCCTTACAAAGTAGTTCTGATCCCCCAGCTTTCAGGAGGGTGTTCTTGCAGAGGGCTTTATAGGACACAAACCATGTGGTAGTGAACAAGCTGTCTAACATTGCTTGGCTCCACCTAAGGCTGGCATTGCTGTCATCCAAAACATTGGAAAGAAATATGAGCGAAACATACTTTGCCCAGTGCATACATCACGTGTATGCATACACAAGGTTATATTCAGCTGAAGCACATACAGAGTAACATAACTTACACGTGCCCTTGTCACGTACTTGCATGTAAATGGCATAGATTAAAATACACCGCCCTCCACTCAAACACAAAAAGGAAAACCTCACCTCATCTGTGATTATTGCCAGAAGCTATTTTGGGGCTAATTTTGCTATACTTAGGAAGATTTGTGGATTTTAATGGCTTGAGAGAACAATTCCAAAAAATCTCTGCTAATCCTTATTGAACTGAGGTCAAAGCATGCATTGCAGAGTGGGCTTCTTCAGCTCCAGCTCTGAGAATTCACCGTGCATTTTTATCAGTGGGGCACTCTCCTGTGAAGCTGTAGAAGAGAAGAATATCCTTAATACAGCTGAATATTGGCTGAGGTGGACTAAGAAATAGAAGCAGCAACTATCAGGATACTAACTGGTGATAATTCAGACAGTAATTGAATTTCTTCTATTGTATCTAGACTACTGAAATAAGCCATGGCTAGTTTATTTTTTTATTTGTTTGTTTATACATTTTAGGGGTAGGGCTTATTTTCTTTTTAATGCCATCACGATTCATTAGTTCATGGTATCTTGACTGCGCATGGAAACATCTCCCATGAGCCAGTGTCATAGAAACTAATACATATTGCTGCCTATCTATTTCTGTCTGAGCAATGAAAAGAGCACCAGGAGTTGATGAACTACACTGCTTCTTCTGATGGTCTTGCAGATATTTCCTTTCCTCTTTCAAGAAAACTCTCAACACCAAGTTAGCTAACAATTTTGCAAAGTAGTTTTCCATTTTTATCTTGACCATGGATGAAGCCAGACTCTAGGATCACTCAACTCCTATTCCTGAATCTCACAGCAACCCTACCTGTGCCCAAGGGTGTTCCCAGGCCTAAGACCAGCTGAAGTGGGAAGGCACATACATCTGAATCATTGTAGCCCACTTGGATCATCCTCACCCCCAGGACTGGATGGCTGCAATGGGAAATGAGCCCTGATTTCCAAGCACAACTTCATTGGGAAATGCAAATTCATGCCATCTGCAATGTGCAGGACTATCGCCAGGGACAGCACACCCCTCATGAACACACTTGGCCTTAGGGCTCATCTCTTGGTGATTGCTTCTCTCCCATGCTTTGGGAAACAACTGTTCCTTATCCTTGCAGTGGTTTGAATTCATTCCCTCGGTGTTTTCTAGGATGGCCAGCTGTCTGCTCAAACACCCGGAGGATATTTGTGCATCTTTCACCCCATCAGCCTGCTCCCGCAAGACCTGAATTTATGTTGCTTGGGCTGCAAACCCCCTGCACAGTCTCCCAGGTAATTCTTCCATGGAGCAGCACACATACAGTTCAAAATGATAGCTGTTTTACTACAAACCTTTATTACCTTTCAGGAGCACTTAAAGCACTCTTTACTGGTTGCTTTTCTTTTAGACACTCTTCTTTGACCCTTCATAAAGCATTTCAGAGGATTTTTTTTCCTTTCCTCTTCTTTTCAGTTTCTCAGAAACATCCATAGTGAAAATCCTGACTTTCAGTTACCGCAGAAAACGGCCATAAATAACAGCTCCAGCAGTGCCTGGTGCTGGTGAGAATCTGCAGTGTGAACTCTCCCCTCAGCTTTTTATTGTAGATTTCAACAGGATGAAAACCTGTCAGTGATAGACTGACTTACCTTCCTAAATCCATGAGATCTTACTATAAGAAGGAGGGCGATGCTAGCAAAACAGACTAGAATCCTTATTGCAGCATACATTCAGTGCTATCTCACACTCCTTGTCCAGGGAGTGGTGGGGTCACCATACCTGTAGGTGTCCAAGAGCCATGGAGATGTGGTATTGAGGGATGTGGTCAGTGGGCACCGTGGGATGGGACGGAGTTGGGCTTGGGGATCTCAGAGGTCTTTTCCAACCTTAGTAATTCCATGATTCTACGATTCTATGCGAGTCTATGGCAAACGTGATTTTTTTTTTTCCCCCTACAAAAGGAAGTCATTAAAGGAGTCGTGGAAATGCAAATCTCTCTATCATACTAATAATTCAAGACAAGGAGGGAGCACTCGTAGCTCCTCCAGACATCTGAGAGAATAGTTTAGTCTGTTAACTAATATTAAAAAATTATGCCCGTATTCCACTTCTTTATTTTGAAAAGATTTTTAACTGAAGAACATGCTGTGTTTAAAAATCCATTAAATGGGTGCAGTTTACCATAGATCCACTCTTTGGAGACTACAGATTGAAGAGGTAACCTGGTAAGGCTAAAATTTGATAGGTCCAGTAATAATGAATGTGGGAGCAGACAAATATTTTGGAGTGCATTTTTAGTTGTGCCTAAGGCAGGGTCTACACAGCGATTAAAGAGCTAATTTCAAAGCAGCACATCCAGGCACTATTTGGTATTTGAGACGGGCTGTTCTACCTCAGAAAGGAAACGTTATTTCTGTGGGTAGGTACGTAGTGCAACAGAAGGGCAGTTGGGTTTCCAAGCATTGAAAATGGTTTAAGACTAATCTGTGATTCCAAAACATCCCTGTTTTCACACTGCTCTTGATCAGACTTGGAAACAACTAAAAAAAGTCTGATAAAGCCTAATAAAAAAATTATTTCCCCTACCAACAGGCCATCATTTGAAAAACCTCAGTTTCTGAAATACATGCATCTCAAAGCATCAGCCTTACTATCTCAAGCCAGCCCAGCACTTCAGACATCACTACTCCTTGTGTTTCTGCAACCCAAATCTCTTCTGGGATTCATTCTGTTTCCGTCATTTGAGATCATTCAGGCTTTGGTGTAGCAGCCTTCAAAGCTGAACACGGAACTCCTTTTGGAACTAGAGCAGAAAAAGAAAATGTGTGATCCTTGGAAGCAAGGTCTGTCTTCATAGGGAGAATACAGACCTGCAGTAAAGAGAAAAAAAAGCCCAACCTGAGTTGACGCTGGTCACTGTGGTGCCAGATAATGAACAGGATTCTACAACTATAAATAACAGCAAGAGAAGGTCTAAGGAAAACACTGGCCTTGTAGTTGGTGCAGATGGTCACGGAATAGAAAAGGAGGAGGCATTTAACGGTGTTTTTTCCCCCCTCATTTTTTTTAATATGAATGATAGAACTTCAGCTATTTCATTCTACTTCACCCTACCCTATTCTATTCCATTCTATTCTATCATACTCTACTCCATCCCATTTCCGTCTCTTGCCTGTGAGTCCTATACTGTTGCACCTGTCCTTCGTATTGATTCAAGCACCCAGTTGTGGTGATTGGATTTCACTCTAATGAATTAAATTAAAGCTTGCATTTTATCTTATTCTACAAATCACATATATGTACACAGCGTTACATGCTATTGAACAAACTCGTAGTTACACTAAAATTTAAGGGAAGGTCATGAATTTAGTCAATAATTTAGCAATAATTTGTGCCCCTTCAGCACAAATAATCTTGCCTGCTAATTTCCATAGTTGGTACAAACCATCTGCAAAGACATCGTTACAGAAGCCTCTGTTCATCCTTATTTCACCAAAGAGTGCCAAGTGATGCTGTGTGTGGCATTTCAGCCAGTTGCAGCACACATCCTATTTCTGACAAAAACAGAATGCATTTTATGGCCTTCAAAGCCTTAAACTTTTTACATAATAACACATGCCAAAAGCTATAAGAATAAATATTACAGATTAATGAATTCATAAAGCTTTTTCCCCCAGGACAGAGAACCTTTTGGAAAGCACTAAAAGGAACAGGCCTGAATATTGTGTTATGAAATAGCCACCTTTTTATTTTTCTCATTTGACTCCTGTACTTTTATTGCCACTGATTTGGATGAAAGTGGACATTTTGCATCGTTATTTCTGCTTGTTAAATAAGATTTCTGTTGGAAGTTTCAGCTTTAAATGAAAACTCAGTGCACAGATAGCTGATCTAAAAATGAGAGAGAACTTTATCGCAAAGGTAGCCAATTCCTTTCTGAGACCAATAAAGGGTCATCTTCTTATATTTTCACAATTCTGAAATGTTTCAAATACAAGTCTAAAACATCCATTGGCTTTCCTTAAAACCTCACACATAAAAGTAACACTTGAGGTATCATTCAGAAAGTCAAACAGCTCTTAGAAAAATAAAAGCTACTTGTAATGATGCTTTTAGCAAATAAAATAAGCAATATTAAGCAAACCCCCCCCAGTGCTTGCTGGTGAATAGTATAACCCTCCACTCAGCTAAACGATCCTTTCAGAGGCACCATGAGGTGAGGTGAAAGCATGACCTACAAAGGAAAGTGTCAGTAGTGCAACCATTGCAACACTTAGAGCAGCATTCAAGGTATATTTGCAGATAGGCTTGATGGCTTGGGGATGTGCAGTTTAAAGAACAATTCAAAAGTAAATATGTTTATAATCAGGAGGATTTATTCCACCTTGGTCGTGTGGAACTGCATAAAAGCAGTCTTAACAATTAAAGGGAAGGAGGATAAATGACACTGATAAAATTTAGAAGCTCACAGCATTTGTGAAGAGCACTGAGATGGATAAGTGTTGGAGGAAAGCAACTCTTTTGCTGCAGTTTGGTAGATCACTTAATTGTAATTAAAATACTCTGCTGCCAGCCTTCCTAGTGTGAATTTTCATTATAATACAAAATTGTACTTGAAATTAATTACTGTATGTCTCAACTCATCGGGAACTGACTTTTCTGACACTTGGAACGTCAATTCTAATGACAACAGTGCTGAAAGCAGGCATTAACCTTGCCTAGGTTTCCTCCCTTGCCTCTCAGGAGCCGCTGTAGTGCAGTGACCTGGACTGCTGAAGACACTGAGTGTTTTGTTTATTCAAAACTACCAGGAAATGCTCCTTGCCTCCCATGACAGTGAAGACCCACGATGGTAGACCTACTGGCTTTGCAAACACCAACTCCTGGTGACTCAACCAATGCTCTCTCCAATGCACTGTGTTTCCAAGTATGTGAACATTCCTCTTAAAGCTGAGCCCTTCCAAACCTATAGCCATCAGACAGCTGCAGCACAGAAACATTCCTAAGGAATCTGCCAGCAGTCATAAGTCAT
>PPHD01017034.1:0-14715 GCA_002909625.1 Bambusicola thoracicus
TCCTCAAGAGGCAGCTGAAATAGCAGAGCCTGCACTTCTTTTAATAGGCTTACAACTCCTAGGCAGAGGACCCCGCTTGCACTGTGAACAATTTACAAACACGCAAATAAAAAATAATTCTAATTTAAAACAACATTCCATTTTTAAAGAGTGAATTTCTGAATCAAGTTTTCATTTTCCAGCAGACATATCCCTATATGTTCTCATCCCTTCATCTCTCCTCACTCAAAGGCTACTCTAGATTGTTACTTGGACAAAATCAAAGATGCAACTGGCTATTGCTGAGTCTCATTCAACACAGGATGCTAGCAGCAGCAGACTTAAAACAGGCAAGTCTCTTCTCTCTGAGATATCTGATCTCTATCCCCTGCTTTGTACCATTCCATCCCTAATCCACTTCCCTTCATATCTTAGGTGACTTCTATAATTTCCCTGCCTCAGAGTGGACCTAGGGATCAAAATCATATGTCAGGATGTCTCAAAATAAGGGAGTTCACTGTATGACTGGAAAAAAGCTGTTAGCTCACAATATGAATATGTCCAGCCTTTTGCCTCTATTTTTTTCATCAGTGTCAACACGATATTTTAATCCTCTGTGCTCTTCTGTAGCACCTCCACAAACCCTGGCATTTCATGTGCCATATAGGTTGTTGTTCCACTTTATCTATCCATGAAGCAGTCCTAAAGAAAATTTCCTAATGTTACACTGGATGCTGCATGAAATTCACTGCATATCAGACAGTTCACCGAGGACAAATTTGAAAATGCAGTGCAATGGAACCTTCCCATCTTCTTGACAATTACCAGAAAATCCTAGATGGCAACATAGTCCAAGAATGAAGAAACAGAATCATGGAATCTTGTAGGTTGGAAAACTTACTCTGGATGTCATCTTCAAGCATGGAATCCAAGCCTTTCGAAGTGGAAGAAAAGAAAGTCATCAGGAGTAGTGAGCGTGGATTCTCCAAGGGGAAATTATGCTTGATCAGTGTGGTAGCCTTCTATGATGCCATGACCAGCTGGATAGATGAGCAGAGAACAGCAGATGTTGTCAACTTTGACATCATCAAGGTTTTTGACATTGTCTTCCACTACATCCTCATAGGTAAGCTTAGGAACTGTGGGATAGATGAATGGACAGTGAAGTGGATTGAGAACTGGCTTACTGGTACAGCTCAGAGAGCTGTGATTGGTGACAGAGTCTAGTTGGAAGCCTGTAGCTAACAGTGTTCCCCTGGAGTCAGAACTGCATCTGGTCTTGTTGAACATCTTCATAAGGGACATAGATGAAGGGATAAAGTGCACCCTCGCAAGTTTGCTGGTGATACAAAGCTGGGAGGAGTGGCTGACACACCAGAAGGCAGTGCTGCTATTCTGTGAGACCTGGACAGGCTGGACAGATGTGCAGAAAGGAACCTTATGAAGTTCAACAAGGGCAAGTGTAGAGTCCTACACATGGGGAGAAATAACTGTACACACTAGTACAGATTAGAAAGGAACTCTGCAGAGAAGGATGTGAGTGTAGTGGTGAACAGCAGGTTGATCATAGTCCAGCAATGTGCCCTTGTGACCCAGAAGGGTCACAGTCCTGGGGTGCTTTAAAAAGAGTGTGGTGAGCATGTCAAGGGAGGTGATCCTCCCCCTCTACTCTGCTCTGGTGAGGCCAAGTCTGCAGTACTGTGTGCAGATTTTGGCATCCCCATTCAAGAAAGAGTTCAAGAGAGAGTTCCTGTTTTCCCTTGGTTTGACCAGTAGGTCCTTGCTCAGCCCTACCAGTCTCCTGCTTTCTCTGCTTGTTTTCCTATACTGAGCTCTTGTGATTTCAAACAGGTGTCCTTAAAAAAGCTGCCAGATCTACTCCAACAGCTTTCCAAGGGATCTCATCTAATAATTCCTTAAACAGCCAGAAGTTCACTCTCCTTAAATTCAGGC
This sequence comes from Bambusicola thoracicus, assembly GCA_002909625.1. NCBI lineage: Eukaryota > Metazoa > Chordata > Aves > Galliformes > Phasianidae > Bambusicola > Bambusicola thoracicus. The sequence continues at coordinate 1,933 of PPHD01017034.1, forward strand.
CCTGAGTTTGCTTTTCTCCAGGCCCATATTCCTCAAGATCACAAATTCAACCAAGGCATGGTCAATATAGCCCATACTGCCTTCTATCTTAACCTCCTCAATGATCTCTACACTGGTGAGCCAGATCCATTAACACTTCTCCTTAGGTCAATTTGTATAATACCTCGACCAGGGAGTTATCATCAACACACTTCAAGAGTCTCCTGGATTGTCTGCAACCCACTGTGCTTTTTTCCCAGTAGACATCTGGATGGGTGAAATCCCCCATGAGGATGAAAGCCTGTGAATACAATGCTTCCTGTAACTGAAGCAAGAAGGCCTCATCCACAGGCTACCCTTGATCACACAGCCTGTAGTAGACCCCTTAACATCAGATGTCCTTTGTTGGACCAGTCCCTGATATTTATCCATGCACTTTGGGAGTCTCCTGAATCACTTGCAGTCCATCGTGTTGTTTCCCCAGCAGACATCTGAGTGGTTGAAATCCCCCATCAGGATGAGAGCCTTTTGTAGCAAGAAGGCCTCGTGCTCAGGCTCCCCTTGATCAAGCAGCCTGCAGTAGACCCCAATCACCAGATGGCCTTCAATGGACCAGTTCCTGATGTCGCCCATAAGCCCTCCATCTGATCATGGCTGTTTTTCAAAGGCATCTCTTTGCAATCTATCCACTTCTTAATGCAGAGAGCAACTCCCCTGCCTCTCCATCCCTGTGTATTTCTCCTAAAAAGCTTGTAGCCCTTGATCACTGTGCTCCAACTGTGCAATTCATTCCACATTTCCTTGATAGCAATTAGATAAGTTTTTTAGTTGTGCCATGGCTTCCAGCTCCTCCTCCATGCTGCTGGCATTGGTGTAGAGACACATCATCCAGACAATCAGCAGTATTAGTTTCTTCAGGGAGCCCTCCTGAGTTCCTCTGGGACAAATCTGAAGTCCTACTCCACTGCCTCCTAAAATGACAGCATTCCCCAGTCTTCCTTTGTCATTTCAAAATCCACCTCTTTTCCCCGTCCAATCTATTTTTTAGCTCTGCTGATCAGCCCAGACAGCTTGTTTCCCAGAACATTCTTGCGCCACCCAGTCAGTTGTGCCTTGTGTGAAGTCAACATGCTCAGCACCTCAAAGGGCTGTCGAAGATCATGAAAGCCATAGCCCCATGTATAGCACCATCCACACAGCCAATCGTTCACCTGTCCTGTTCTCCTCCTTCCCAGTTGCCAGCCTCCAAACAGAAGGACAGAGAACACTACTTGCACTCCTGATCTCTTCTACATCCTTCCAAGAGATGTAAAGTCCCTTATAATGTTGTGTAGTCTCCTTGTTAAAGCTTTCCGTGATCCAGCTTGAATGAGCAGAAGTAGGTAAAGGTTGTCTGGCTCTATCAGACCCGCTACGTGCCGGTCACCACAGTTCCTGGGGCTGTCTTCTGTACACACAGAGAACGCTGGCCGCTGCTCCTGGCCCCACTGGAGTCTTCTCAGTTCTTCTCACCAGAACCGCCAGCTCCCAGTGGGTGTCTGCACTCCCCTGGGGTGCCCCTGGTGCAGGAAGTCCTCACGTATGTATGCTGCAATCCCCCAGTCTGCTGCGGGTCCTGCCAGCACTGGGCCCCATCATCTTGGAGAGGGATACAGCGAGATCTGACAAAAATGAGCTATTGAGATAACGGCGCCATTTTGGTTAATAGGTCCACTTAAAACGAACAATCTTGTGGACAACAGAAAGAACAACTCTTTATCTATCAGTTTTGGTTCAGGCATCCGCAGTTGGATCAGCCCTTCACACCGCCTTCACCTCTGTGCTTCCACACCTAAAAAGAGCGTTAACGTGGGAGACTTCTTTCCTCCCGCAGGCCAGCTGAATACCTCACAACCCCGCCCGCCCGGCTCAGCCCACAACCCGAGCAGCAGCACCACTCCCGGCCCTCCTCGGGGCGGACGGCAGCGCGCCACCTGGCGGCGAGAGCGGGGCGCGGCGAGCGGCGGTGACGCGCCGCCGGGCGGTGCCATTGTCCGAGCGGGGAGCGGGGGGGAACGTGCCGTAGTTCCCCTCCGCGTCCTCTACTCTGTCGCACGCGCGCCCCCCACCGCGCAGCAGTGAGCGGTTCCCACGGCTGCGGACGTGGCCGCCCGTTCCGCCGCGACGCCTGCGCCCTGGGCGTGCGCGTCGATGCGCGGCCTGGGCCGGGGCTGCCTTGGCGCCCGCTGAGGATGAGGGGTCCGTGGGGCTGGGGTGGCCGCCGCTGAGCGCGCGCCCGGCCGCGGGCCTCTTCCCGCGCGCCCCTTCCTTTGCCGCGGCATGGAGGAAAAGTACAGCAGCCAGGCCCTGGCCGGCGGCGGCGTGCTGGGGCCCGTGGATGTGCCCAGCGCCCGGTAACGATTGGGACGGGCGCTGTGCCGGGTGAGGGGGCCGCGGTGCGCCCCGCGCCAGCTGCCTCCATCCCCGCTGCCTCTGGGGAGCGGCGGGCGTCGCCCTGGGCCTGCCAGGCCTCGTCCTTGGTGGTGGGAACCCGGGCCTCCACTCGGCGAGGCTGTGAGGGGGCAGCGAGAGGGTGAGGAGAGCGGTGCCTGGTGGCCCCAAATGCCGATTTGCTCTGCTTTTATAGGTTAACTCGGTATATTGTGCTGCTGTGCTTCGCCAAGTTTCTGAAGGCGGTGGGCCTCTTTGAATCCTACGATCTCCTGAAAGCAGTCCATCTTGTGCAGTTTATTTTCATAGTGAAGCTGGGGTGAGTGCGCCACAGGTGAAGCTTTGTCTGCTGCAGCACTGCACGCTGTGGCTGCAGATTCTGTGTTGGTGTCAAGATGATGCCCTGCACTGTATCGTTGTAGATCGGTCACAAAGGAAAAGACACTGCAGCGGATCCAGGAAATGCTGTGATCGTAGCAGTGTTTTCCCTACTCTTCTGTGCTCAGAGTAATTTCAGAGATTGAAAAATGTCTGCCATTTTGGAATTGATGGTGCTATGACGGTACTGAGTATAGGAAACTCAGATGTGTCTGAATTTTCTCAAGGTGTGGAAGACTAGTACTTCCTGTTAAAACCTGTATGCTTGTAATTCTTACAGGTTTCAACTGATATTCTTACCTGATTGAGAACTGAAGTGTAGAAAGCAAATATATAGAATCAACCTTTGTTAGGATGCACTCTGCATGATCCTACCTTATGTTCAGCTGATATGATGTGGAAGAACATTTCTATAATAAACTTGAGAGCACTGGAGCGTTTGGAACCTCATTTTTCCCTTTTATTTCAATTTATTTACACTTCTGGGCTTCTCAGTAGAGTGTTCCCAAACACCATCACCTTTTTTTCTCCATCACTTACTCTTGATTGCAATTGAGGAAGAAACATTGATTTCCAACACAACTTTATATTCAGTATTCCATATGTAAGGAGGCCTTTGGGCATGTATCTTGCTAACAGAAGATCTGCTAGTAATACTGTACTAAAATTTCTACTAAAAACTTCTCTGAGATCATTTATTCTGATTCTTGTAAATCACAGGTAGACTTCTTCAAGCAGAGCACTGACAGCAGGTCAAGGAGAGGGATTGTCCCACTTTGCACAGCACTAGTGTTCCCTCACCCCCACCACTGCATGCAGTTTTGGGTGCCGCAGTATAAGAAGGACATAAAACTATTAGAGAACATCCAAAAGAAGTCTACGAAGAGAGGAGTGGCTGAGGCCCCTGAGTGTGCTCAGCACAGAGCAGAGGAGCTGAGGGGAGGCCTCATGGCAGCTGCAGCTCCTCACAGGGAGCGGAGGGGCAGAGCTGAGCTCTGCTCTCTGTGACAGTGAGAGGGCCCGAGAACAGCATGGAGCTGTGCCAGGAGGGGCAGCTGGGGGTTAGGAAAAGACTCTTCATAACGTAGTTGGGTGCCGAAACAGACTGTGCAGGGCAGTGATCACAGCCCTGAGAAGCTGGAGAGTGTTTGGACAGTGTTATCTGACACAGGGTTTGAATTTTAGGTGATAGTATGTGGAACGAGGAGTTGGATTTGATGACCCTTGTGGCTCCCTTCCAGATCAGGACTTTGTCAGGATATTGTCATTGGGTGTTCTCTGAAGAGTTTATATGTAAAATTGACTGGAACCAAAGTCCACTTATCATCAACCGGTATCTGACACAAATAATACATCAGGGAAAATGCAGTGTGCAAATGTGACGTAGTGAAGAAGATAAAGGAAACTTGTAAAGTAGTCCTGGTGTGAGGAGACACCTAGTTATTTAGCACTGATCTGAATAAAAAGCTGACTGCTAATATATTAACAGAGAAAACTTTCTCCTTTTAACAGGTCTGCATTTTTTATGGTCTTATTTCAAAAACCATTTTCTTCTGGAAAAGTGGTAACCAAGCGTCAGGTGAGTTGACATGCAGTACTAACTCACATCTTTGTAGATGTTCTTGACAACGCGGCTGTTAACAGAAGTCACCCAGAAAGAGGAACAGAGGTTACTCCACTTGGCAGATGTCACTGCAATTTCTAGAAGTGTTTAACTGACTTAGTATCTACTGCACTGTAAAACACAGTACACATTTGTAGCTTTTGTCAGCTCCTGCAGAAGGTATGGTGAAAAGTCTGATCTTCGGTTCCATGCAGGCATCTGTTTTGTGGACTAGATCTTTGAAAAAAGTTTACATAGCTGCCTTCAGCAGTTCCAAACAGCAATTTCCAGACTGTCAGAGTCAAAAATGCTCCAGCTGTGTGCCCCTATCCCATGAGTGCTCTTTGCATCATGTATATGTTGTGTAATGGGAAGCCAGTCTAGCTGCTCTGAGCTACGCTGGGTTCCCAGTGTCCCAAGAATTCAGAGCAGAGCTCAATTTGCAACTTTCTAATTTGTAGGAAATAACTTTTTCCCCAGGAATGTGATGCATCAGTAAATATTTGTAGAATTAAGATTTTAATCTATCTTGAATATTTTAATCTGGCGCTGTATGTGTTTATCATGCACAATAGAAAACCTGTCAAAGTGCCATTTCGTAAATAGACTTGAATTTTCTCAGCATCGAGGTAAAAGGGTTTTTAAAGAATTCTCTTGAGGGTTGTATCAGAGAATGTGGTGCTCTGTCAGAAAAGGAATGTTCACAAAATCTGGTTCAGAGTATGTGCAAAAAAAAAAAAAAAACGTAAGCTGCCTGACAAAGTAGGTAAGAAGAAAATAATTATACTCTAAATGTTGCAGAACTTGCAGAGCATATGTTTTCCTGTCCATTTCAACAGCCATTGTGCTAAAATAACGTTAACATTGAGTTGCTTCTTTTGAAACTGTGAAGAAAATAATAACAAAATGTCTTTCTTTTATAGTGGATCAAAATTTTTAAGCATGCTGTGGTGGGATGTATCATTTCACTCTTATGGTTTTTTGGCCTAACTCTTTGTGGACCACTGAGGTAAATACATATTTACTGTAAATAATGTTTTGTCTTTTTGAACTCATTTCTGTGATCTTTGCCTTTGTTTTTCACTTAAATCTGTCAGACCATGGCTTATTTTTTGAGATTTTAAATGAGCCTTTCTACTTTTTCCTCTGTGCTACTTGGGAAAAACCACTGACAATTTTATGTACATCCTTTGTTTCCTTTATTCATTGTTGGACAAGATGCCATTGAAATTCTTGATAGTGTTGAAACTACTGGTATGAGTGATACAGAAGGAACTCTATTACACTGACTGTGGTTTTCATTGTTGCGTTAGTCTCACTAGTAAACTCATTAGTGTATGTAACTGTTTGAAATCCACAGCTTGACAGCTAGTGACAGTAGTTTGTATTACTCTGCTGGGCGACTGGAATTCCTTCCCCATTTGTTTCAGGGCAGTGTTTTAGTCTCATTCCGTGCCTCTGCTGTATTGGAACTGGGTAGCATTAGTGCACATCTTCCAAGTAAAATTACTTGTGCTGTTTGTTAGCATGTAGGAATAAGTAGCAATAAAAGAATGACACAGACAAAGATTAACAACTTGGAAAAACACCTTTACTTAGAGGGAATGTAAAGCTTACAGTCTTAAATTTTATGAATTTGAAGCTTTATTGTCTGAACATCAGAAAGCATACCTAAGAAAAGTAGGATTTCTTCAAGAAATACTGTGATGGTTTGCTGAATGCTGTATCTTCTCAAGAAGAATCAGTAATGTGGTCCCTAGTAGGCTGTATTTTTCAGCAAAGAACATTTGTAGATTTCACCCTGACTGCTTTCTTGTGTTCTGCCCTGGAAGGTTGTTGCAGCTTGTTAGTCAGCCTTTGCTATCTAAAGGAGGTAGCATGCAAGTCAGAATAAAGAGGTTCTGAGCTTGCATTAGCTATTGAATGTTCAACACTTCAGTAAACAGGATGTCACACAACAGAACAGGACCTCTTCTTCTGGGAGCCAGAAACCAGAAACTTAGTTTTGGAGGAGATATTAAATGGGAGTAATATTTCCATCCTGAGCAAGTGCGTATCTTCTTGTACTACTTGAAGGAAGTGACAATTTAATCAATAAATGACAAATTTTGATCTGTTACTTGACTCTGGAAGTTGTTTTGTTATATGTCTAGCTGTCACCAGTTAGATACTTCACTGGTGAAGACAAATAGATATGCAGCTTTTGAGTTGTTTAAGCTTGCTGTTGAAGTAGCAGGATCAATCTCTCGCCTTTGCTATTGAAATTTTGGTGAAATATATCATGCTTATGAAGCAAACTCCTCCTAAATGGACATAAGTGTTTATTTAACTTTTTGTTGTTGTTTTTTTTAAATAGAACACTGTTGCTGTTTGAACACAGTGATGTGGTTGTGCTGTCACTCCTTAGTGTCTTGTTCACAAGCTCAGGTGGAGGACCAGCAAAGGTATTTAAACATGGTGACTTTTTTTTGCCAGATGTTAAAAATACCTCAATGCTATAAATACATAACATACATAATACAGAACATACAGAGTTCTAGACCTGTTTTCATCATAACTGTGTGGGGTTTTTTTAGTTGAATTACTGGTGAAATGTTAAGTCTACTGCCTGAAGTAAGAAATATGACGCCCAAGGAGAAGCAGTGGGTGAGGCTGCTTGAGATCCATGACAGCAATCTGAGAACTTTTTTGGGGTGTGAAAGGGAAAGTTGAGAATGAGTTTCGCACTGCAGCATTCTTTGTAATGGGATTTGGGGTTCAAGTAACCCCAATAAATGACGAGGATGTTTATGTATATAGTACTCCTGGCCTTTGGGCACTGAAGTCAGCAACACAGCTTTTAGGTCCCTACTTGACCTATTCAATGTCTGTAACTTTTCATATGATTTATTTTTCTGACAATAAGTTTTGAGTGCTTTTGTTTCTGTATGAGTCTGTAGGTACTGAGTTTTTGGCCCTGTGTTTCATTTAATCAGAGATCTATATTTAAGACATATTTTGTCTTGAGTTCCATCACGTGCAGCTTCACAGTGTATTCTCTAATTGTGCCCAACCCTAAATGGAGTGAGCTGATCCCAATGCGTAGCAGCCTTGGCCACCTGAATTCAAAAACAGTGATGGCTGGAGGAAGATTATTTATGATGTCATATATCTGAGGATGGAGTTTTTTGCTGTGTAAGAGAAAGGCTGGCTTTGGTGCTGCCTCAAACTGAGGATTTCACAATTTGTCTTGTAACTTCTGCTGGAGTCCCTTAATCATTTTTACTTGTATCTTAGAGCAGTATAAACAGCCCAGGTAACTACTTTGATGCCCTGGCACCCATCCCCTTCGAACTGATATTGTTTAGGGCATTCAGCATGAGACTGTTCATCTAGGAGAAAAAATCTTTTTCTAACCATTGATTCTAGCAGTAGATTTAGAGCTTCAGAAAAGTTCTTCAGTTACACCTAGTTGTTAAGATACATGTCTAAGAAAGCAGAAACAAGGGATTGATAACCTCATCCTCTGAATGTTTCAGCTTTATGGAGTGAACTGTGGTAAAAGGAAGTCACTTGATTTTCCAAAACAGCAATGTGATGTAGCTGTGTTTGACTTCAGAGGATGAATTGCAATAACAGTTTTTAGCTGTAGATCTCGGGGTTTTGTCAAGATGAGGGATACCAGAACTGCAGTTTTCAAAGTCAGGGTAGTGAAAGCTCAGGCAGCTGGGATTTCTTCTTTTTTAATCACAGAACTGTAGGGATTGGAATTGACCTCTAGAGATCAGTTGAGTCCAACCCCCCACTAAAGCAGGTTCCCTACAGTAGGTTGCACATGTAATCGTTCAGATGTGTCTTGAATATATCTCCAGAGGAGGCTCCACAATCCCCCTGGGCAGCCTGTTCCAGTGCTCCATCACTCTTGCAGTAAAGAAGTTCATAATTACTTTTGTCCCTACCTCATATAAGCAATTGCAGAGCTCTACTTTCTTAGAGCCTTTGTGCAGGGCTGTAGCCTTTGCTTCTCGTAAGACAGAATTCTACAGTCTATCCAGTAGATCTTGTTTGTGACTCCTTGATACTACAAAGCTTTAAATCATTGGACTTAAGTAGGTGTACATTCTGGCTGGAAGAGCTAGACTGTTAATAAAGAAAGTTTGAAGTTTTCAAGATTCAGTCTTCTTGCTTTTAACAGTCATGATTTATCCTGAGTTATACAGCAAATCTGAAAACTAGAATAAGAAATTATATTGTCAATGCTAGCTTTTTCCAAAAATGCTTTTTTCTCATACTTTTCCTATTGAACTAAAGTATACTTGCATGGTGGTGGGAGGAGGAATCTCCTGGAATTTTTGAAATCAAACTGTTGCAGGATGTTGTAATGCATTTATTATTCTTCTTTCTCCAGACAAGAGGTGCTGCATTTTTCATCATCGCTGTCATCTGCCTTCTGCTTTTTGATAATGATGACCTCATGGCTAAAATAGCAGAACATCGTATCCTTCTTGCTTACCACAAGTGTTCGTTACTAACGGAGTAGGGAGAGTAGATTAAGTTGAATGGACTATATTGCAAGTATTTATATTTTTATTGATAGAAATTGTAGTTTATGAGAATATTGTAGCATAAGATTTTACTTTTCATATAGGTACCGGTATTTGTCGTCAAATTAATGACATTGCTTGCTTTGTTGATAAGATCTGTAGCTGTCCTCTAAATTCAGTAGTAACTAATGGCCACCTTCCAATTTGCAGATGTCAGACCACTGTGGATTGTTATACACCTTCTAGATTAGCTTTGTTTTTTTTGAAATTGCATACATGATGACTGTAGCCCAACTGTGTGCAGTTTATGGTCAGCAGCCTAGCTGGCAGTCTTTCTTGTTTAACCAGAAAAGTTGTTTTTATGCTTTGTAAACGCCGCAGAAGTGTCAGTACCGTTTCTAGGCTGAAAAATGATGTGAAGTAGCCTGCAGTCATTCCAGAAATTGTGAAGTTTAAACTGAACATGGAAGCTTACTAACATGCTTCCAAAGCCACTGAGTAGATTGGATATGATTTTAATATAAGTTTCCAGCAGGTCTTCTCATCATAGTAAAGTGTGCTGGAAAAAGAGTATGTATCTAAGGATGGAAAGTAACAACACAGTCATATAGACGATAACAAGGTGAAAGTAAACTTTTTTGAGGAAAGGTGAAAACATGGAATCAAGAATGCCAGTGATATATTCAGAAATAGTACTGATCAGTCAAGCAGATTTTAAGTAAATTCATTAAGTGCTCTTTAGAAGTAGTTTTTCCAAAAGCTACAACTATTGGAACATTTGCTGGATTGTGTTTGTCAATTGTTCTTAGTTTTCTAAAGTTTAAATGTCTATAAACATAAAAAGTATAGATCATATTCTAGGCACATCACTGTTTTAGTGCTTCCACTCAATTTCAGTACTATTGAGTATATTTTTCTATGTCTAGTTGCCAAGATTAACATAAACTCTGTTTTATGACTGCTATGCAATATTTAACAGTGTCTGTGTTCTTGTGTTTTAAAATATTTATAACTATTTTCTGTGGAAAACATGTTCATCTTTCCTGAATTTTAAGGATCTTTGGAACTTGCAATGTTCAGTTTGCTTACTTCTGGTTTCAGTGATCTTTTAGTACCTCTATCTGTCTTTCGCATTAAAAAAAAATAATCAAATGAAATACTTCCTTAATTTTATTTAGCTGAGGGACATCATGACAGTGCTCTTACACATGTTCTGTATACAGTCATTGCTTTCCTGGGTGTTGCAGATCACAAGGTAAATAACTTACGATGTTTTAGTACGTTAATATGTACTTGAGTTTCATAGGTAAAAATTTCTGCAGCTCAGAATCCGAAACCAAAAAAGAAAGATCATCACTGCAGTCCCAAATCAGAACTAAATATGCCCTGTAAATTTTGCAAAAAAAAAAGGGCAAGATTGGTTTCATCTGAGCCCACACAGGGAGTGAACGAGAATGTAGAGCAAGCCAGTCCCTACAAATACTTGTATAGCTGATAAGCACTTTCCTTAACACATACGTTAAAAAGTCCCATTAAAATTATCATAAAGCACTCTGTTTAATCAGATTTTTGGATTTTGTAACGTGTTACATACAAGATACTTCTTACTCACTTTTCCAGTCCATGTTTTGTTTCTGCTTTATCTTTTCCCAGTGTTCTCCTTTAGACACTTGAAGACACATGTTCTGGTACTTCTTATTATGTTGTCCTATTGTAATGTGTGGGAAATGTAAATCAGAATTTTACTGTTACAGGTTTGACTAGGCTGAGTGAGTTGTACTGTTAGCTTAGTCTTGTTACTAAATTTGGTGCATTGATCCGTAAAATAGATGAAAAAATCTATAACAGCTGAGGAAGTTTTAATATCAGAATAACTTTGACGTTTGGGAGACTGGTTAACTGCAAAAATCAAGTATGATCTAAGAGAGATGTTGTATGTGGAGTATCTTATGATTTGTTAATAGGAGAGTCTTGAAATACTGTGAAGAAATATGTTACAATGCAGTTAAGTGAATGAAAAGGTTGTGAAGGTATTAGAACAAAGCCAAAGTGACATGACTCCTTTCAGACTGTGTGCTTTCAATGCTTTTCTTTTTCATAATGGAAGATGATCTGAATACTACTAAGGTACAATCTTATATGCTGCATTATTGCTTTAACTGGAATAACAATTAGAGCAGGCCTGTCCAAACAACATCCCATAAGTAAAGTACAGCCCAGCCCAGTATGCATGGTGATACACTGACTAAACTCAGTCCTGTGAACAGCAAAAAATAGGTATCCTTGCTCTCCATTTTGATTAAAAAAAAAAAAAAAAAAAAAAAATTGAGAACAGGTTTCAAGATTGCCAAAAAAAAATCTATTTTCGGTATATTTGCAACTCCCTTTTCACTTGACAGAAATACATTACCTGTGAATTTTCATGTGGAGTGTATAGAGTTGCGATCAGATATTCGACTCAAAAATTTGGTCTTGTCTCTTTACTAGACTCTTATAAGCCTTCTCTTACCAGAGAGAAATAGCCTTCCCCAACCAGTCATGCCTCATTCATCGCTTTTTGGCAGTACGCACATTGGTGAACTGCTCTTGCCAAAGATGAAGTACAGGAAGAGTAAAATTCCATCAAAAATCTCTGTTGAACACCTGGAGACCTCACTAAGAATTGCAGCAGCTGCCATTGAACCAGAGTGATGCATTATTTGCACAACAACAATTCAGATACTCCACCACTTTTATGATTTTGTTGTTCCCTTTAACTAAAAAGATTAAAATAAGTTTTGTTACTTACAGGTATTAACTATATGATACATTTTACAAGGGCTGCTCTGAAAGTAATGCCTCCTATTTTATTGTTTTGGCCCACAACACCAGAGGCAGATGCTGGTGGTATGGCAGAGGAAGTTGAACTTTCTCACCAATATGCCACTGCATTTTGTTGCCATGTACAGATGGGAGCAGAGGAGCAGTTTGACAAAATGACGTCAGACATAGGCACATGAAATGAAGCTGTGTCATTGAATTCCTACACATGGGAAAAAAATGGCACCCACTGACATTCACTGATGCTTGCTAAGCATTTATGGAGACCAAGTAGTGGATGTAAGCACAGCAATGCAGAGGGTGGTGCATTTTAGCAGTGGCAGCAGTGACAGTCGGTCACCTCCACTGTACAGATTTTTACAAGTGCAGCATGCAGGCTTTTGTTCATCACTGGTGAAAATGCATAGCTAATGATGGTGACTATGTTGAAAAATAGTGTTTGGTAGGTGAAAATTTGCTCTGTGAAATAGCGTTATTGTTGTCTCTGTGTCTTTTGTAGTTTCCATAGAAATAAAAGGGAGACATTACTTTTGTAGCAACCTACATATTTTGCATGCAGCCCAAGACAGCTAATCTTCACTGAGTGTGACCCAGGCAAGCCAAAAGGTTGGAAATTCGTGAATTAGATGAAACATGCTGTCTTTGTTTTCTGTTGATAAGGAAAGCAAATGACTTTGTTTGGAGTAATGAGAAGGCTTTCACTTCTGTGGCTTATGAGAAGATTAACAGGATCTCTCTTTGTTTCCAGGGAGGAGTGCTGCTTCTGGTACTGGCACTGTGTTGTAAAGTTGGTTTTCACATGGCTTCTCGAAAGCTTTCTGTAGATGTTGGTGGAGCCAAACGTCTTCAAGCTTTATCTCATCTTGTTTCTGTACTTTTGTTGTGTCCATGGGTCATCGTCCTCTCTCTGACAACAGAGGTAAGATAGAAAGTACATGCTACAAAAAATAGATCATTTTTTGTCATTCTTTTTCTAATGAAATGCAACTTAAGAATGTTTTAAATGAAAGATTTACAACCACAAAATTTGTCCCTTTTTTTTTTTTTTTT
>PPHD01017035.1:2514-15260 GCA_002909625.1 Bambusicola thoracicus
CAAGGAATTGAAAGTCTAACTGGCATTTGTAGTTCTAACTCTGAAGTTCCAAGTAGCGGAGCATTACTATCACCCATCAGTAATATGTTACTAGTTATTTTTCTTTGAGAGATCTTAGGTAGTCACCAAGAAGGACAGCTGGGAGACATGTAATTTTGTCAGTCTTCCCTATGTTTTGGTTTGGGCACGGATCAACTGATAACTTCTAACATTGTTTTCCATGTATGGAAAGAGAACAGTTATAATCAGGGAGCAAATAAAAGAAGAATCTAATCCATAGTAGTGTTTACTTTTCTGGAGCCTCCTTAAGCTTCCCTGTTTACTTTCCAGTAAGCAGTCTGCATGAGACAGCCCAGAGATTTGGTGCCAAGTAGTGTTTCTACTCAATATGCATAATTTCACCAACCTGTGATCAATCAGATGTCAGTTGAACCAGCTTGTCTGTATGTCTCGTTCCTACAGTGGGGGCATTCAAAGACAGGGTGTGTATTCAATTTAATGGAGACCTACCAAAGCTTACTGTCGTGTACTATGTCAGCTATAAAATTTTTAAGACCAGATGAGGTAATCACAGCAGTTTTACTACAACAATTAGGAACAGATTGAGTATGTTTGAAACACATACAATATGTACTACAGTTTGTGGTGGATTTTGCATGTAAATTATGTTGATATACAACAAGAACGTGGTTTGATCCAGAAGATGATGTGATAAGCAAATTAAAATGTATGACAAACTTTTTTCATTAGTTAAGCAAATGTTCTCTGTGAAATTATCTTAAACACCTAGGAGTATATCCATTTTGAAAAAAATCAACCATTAGAAATGTGAAGGTTAGATTGATTTCCACACATGGAACATACTGAGTTGTGGCATATTAGAAAGATTGCAGCTGTCACAATAACAAAAACTCACTACTCTCAGGTAAATGAACTTACCTTTGTTATCATAACATTTGCCTGTATGAAAATTACAGCTAGTTAGGACTGAGAAGGTAATCTGCTGACAACAAATTTGTTGATTATTTCAGGCATACATCTGCTTTTATTTGCTTTGCAAGTTGAACGTGTTGGGTCAGTGGTATGAAATTTAAACTCTGGACTTGAATTTCCAGCTATTCAGGCAGTAATTCATGTTTGCTGTCCATATTTTTAGTTATAACTGCTCTGATACCTTGTGGAATCATCTTTCTATTTCTTTTTAAGTGGGTAAATGCAATAGGCTATACAACTATTTTTAGTCATGAGTATTTGTAAATAGAATTCTGAAATTCTCCTTCTGTACACATAAAAAATTAGTTGCATGAGTTTTCAGAATACATAAGTAGAACAGTTTAAATATAAGTGAAAAGCAATTTACTTTGTTACTCTTTTGTCAGTGAGGTGATTCATTCTTCTTCAGTAAAAGAGTGATCAACTGACCAGATTTTTGACTGGAAGGCATTTCAGAGCGCAGAATTTCCCTCCTTTACATGCACAGGTTTTCTCCTGTGAAGTGGTTGTGCAATTTCTTTTACACTGAAGAGTTTAAGAGAAAAAACTTTATTTTTCCATATAAGGCACACTTTCCAAAAGAAAATATCCTCTAGCACATAAGGAGAATTTTGGAGTGCTGACCTTAGAATGCCTGGTACTAAAATCTGTTCTTTTGTGTGGGTGGGAAAATTTCTTTTTTGCCACATTTTCTTCAGAAGGATGAAAATATTAAGTAGATCCAGTAAGATATTTTTTATATTTACAAGTCTAAACCACCTGTGAGCTACAGACTTTGTGTCATTTTGAATGTATTTCAGCATCCCTTTAAATCAAGCTAACTGCTTGTTGGGCTTTAATTGCAAAGGTGCCATTGTAAAGTACGGAGTCCTCATAGAATTTTTTTTATACTGGTTTTAGCCATTTGTTATTTTTATAAATGAAAATAACGTTCTTGATTGTACGTACTGAAATTAAAACCAACTTAAGCATAACATTTCTCAGAAGAGTTTTCATTACCTTGCATACTTTACCTAGAGCATGGCATATGTGTGTTTTTTTGAACAACATTTTTTTATATGCTCTGTGTGTATGTGTGTATTTTACTGCTTGCAAAATATGTGTTATAAAAGGTTCTCTACATTTGGTATAAAACTATGATGAACCAGAAGGTACTCAATGCATGTATAAATTAAAAACAAACAAACAGGCCACACACAGGGATTTACTTAATATGAGAGTGGGTTCATCTGTTGGTCATACAATGTTTGCATCATTTTAAACTGTCTGCTGTTCATATTAACTTAGATGTGCATAAGAACTTTTCTTAATGACTCTATGTTTTTTCAATTAAGTGTTCTTGGATCAAATCAAATAATGGTAGGATTTGTTGACCTGCAGAAGTGCCTTCCCATATGGATTCGTATGAGATTATCCCACCAGGAGTTTACAACCTGGGAAATTAAAGTGTGTATATATCTATACACACACACACATATATATATTATATATATTTTCAAAAGGAGAAAACATCTATGATAATGAAACCAGGTCTATTTTAAAATGCAAGGTATCCTCTTCAAAGCTGGTACTCAATGCACTGAAAGAAAACATTGTGCACTAAGCACTGTGCATTATGGTTATGAAACTAAGTCTTATTTAATCCATCAATATTTTGGTATGTTTAATATTTTAAAAGCCTTTTAAAACCATTACTCACAAAACCTTGGGATAAAAATGATTTTAGAAATAACAAGGCATACAAGAGTGGAAGATAATTTGACTTTTACCACTGTATTGTCATTACTAAAAGAAATTCAACTGTAGCAATAGTCTGCACATAGATGTGATCTGCATCTTTTCAAAACAGAAAAGTACATCAGAACATTTTCTATCAATTTGGGAATTTACAAATCAAGTGCATAATAAAATGTGTGACTATAATAAGTGCCGTTATGCATCCCAAATATACAATGAATATGTTTTCTTACTCAATTCAAGGAAATGTAAATGGTTGAAGGAAATTTGTTTCCCCTATAATCAATAGAAACAATTTTAAAGAGCACTTACTGAAGCTGAAACTGTGAGTCATCATGATCGTCATGTTCATTTTATCATAATATAAGAAACATTCCCTTATCAACTCGAGTGACCTGAGTGTTTTCATATTCTGGACTTGGTTTTTAAATGAGGAAGTGTTAGAGGAAAAAAAGTATTTTTCAAAAAAGATAACATTCTTGTATTAAATGGTTTGAAAGAAACATATCATAGCTTGTCTGGAATATTTTTTAATGTGTATTCTCTCTGTTTATTTTTGTTACACCAGACAACATGCATACTGAAAAGCACTCAGAAACTACTGAGTTGTACAAAGAAGCATGGATTGAAATCACCCTTCATTTGCCCCTTTTTTGCTATACTATGTGCAATTTCAACAGTGCATATTTCATAGCACTAACAACTTTCAAAAAGCTGCCATATATCTTATACAGGTGTTAAACTGTATATGTGGAAGTTACATTTTACAGAAATTGTAGTAGGAGGCTAGTGATCGTTTCATTTCAAGGTAGTCCTAACTATGTAGATTCATGGCTTGGGTAGTTCCTTTCAGTGACATGTTAAGTCATTTGAGTGCATGAGAGTGTGTCTGTCTGTGTGTGTGTGTATATATATACACACGTGAACAGTCCCTGTGTATATACCAAATAACGCTACAGCCACGTGAACATAGAGGGTTTGGAAATACTTGGTTCATTTAATTTGTGTGTTGATATTATGGTATGTTGTTTAACTCAGAGGATCAAAGTTTCCAGCCCCTCAAATATGTCTGTTGTATTCTTTATGAGGCTCTGTGAAAGGATATCAGTGCATTATGCTGGTGGAGGGTGGTGTCTATAGGTCAGTATGTCTGTTTGTCGCAGAGGTGTATAGTGAAATGGCAAGCCACTGCAGTAAAATGTCACCTTCAAAAACCTCTGCTCAGTCATGCAGAGATGCATGAATAATTTAAACTACTAACCGAAATCTGCTGAAGATAATATATACATTTAGATAGCTAAGCTGTGAATTAGGTGACTTGGTTACTAGTTCTCTCTCAGTAATCTGTCAAGAGTCCTATAGTGGCCATATTCTGGGTGGTACTGGGAAAAACAAGTGTGTAGATCAGTGAGCACTGGGAAAGCTGAGGTGTCCTGTGTGGTCAAGTCATTCATCAGAGGGCCTTTAGAGATGGGTCTTTTACGCTGAAGAGAAAACAGATCTTTGTGCCATCAAAGGGTGTGGTTGTCTGGATATTTTTTCATCTGGTCACAGCAAGACTGAAATTAGCAGGTAGTACTAAACTCATCAGAAAGTGCATGTGCTTAGGAACTACTGGATTTTATTCGCTGGCTAGATTCACAGTTACCTCACTGTTTGGAATTATGACCAAAAAAATACCTGCTTTTGCTTCGTGAAGTGCTATAAGTGGCTTGATGATTATTTAATGGCCTGTCTAAACCAGATGCTTGACTTTTTTCTGCAGTACAGATATCTATAAACTACTCCATGGTCAACCATTATCAGTTATTATATTAGATGACATTCGTGAAGGAGGGAGCCAAGGCAAGAATGAATGCAGAAAATTAATTTGTATTTTATCACAGTGTGAAGTTTGCCCTAGAAGGTCCAGGTTTAGCTGTGTAGCTGCTCCATGTCAGGCGATGGTACTTTCTGTTGGTGACTATACCATGCTTGTTCTGGGAACAAAAGGCTTTTGTTTCTGCTGATGTCAATCAGTGCTTCTGAAGAGAAGTTAATGTTAAATAAATGAAAAAAAAAAAAAAAAAAAAAACCAAAACTCTTCACAGCATATTTTACCTTTCTGATGTGATTTTCTTTTCCATTTTTAATTTAATTATTCTTTTCCTTTGATTGAATTTGACTTTATCACTTCTGTGTTTCATCAAAAAGCGTTTCAGACCGGAGAACAGCTTGACTTCTCCAAGTTCTTTCTTTGAACTTTCAAGTCTTAAATTTTAATGAGCGTCCATCTGACTCTACTCATGCTGCAACTGGTTATTACTTTTGCTGTGGTACGATTTAATTGTGTAGCTACATTACTGAGCTGAGATTCCTAGAATCTCTGTAGCAACTTTGACTTAGTATATGCTTAAATATTATTAATATTTTTTTTCCTCTGAGCTAAGGAAAATGTTTTCTAATTAAGTTTTAAGTTAAAGAAAAAAGGAACATACATTAGTGAACTTGTGTGGTCTTACTGATCCATTGGTAGTATGAATTTCACATGCAGTGCTTCAGTCACTGCTGCAGTCATGCTTTCAGTAACACATCAAAGAATTTGTCAACATCAGAATCTTTGGTTTTAAATTTTTATTAGGTTTTTATAATCTCTCTCTCTTGATTCATGCTAACTGGTATCATGTCTTTTGACAACTAACATTACTACAGCATAGTAAGTAATCATAACGTATATAAGTAGTAGCATACTTTAGGCTATGTGCTGTATGTTTGCACAAAGATGATTTGAAGGAGTTTTCAGTCAATACTTACCATGTGAGAGTGGATTGTGGAGACAGCTGTGTCATATATTTGCTCGTTTATTCAAAACTAACCAAAATTTGCTGTGAATGTGTTTGTATTTCAGATGACACAGTGGACCCATGTTAGTTTACCAAACTTGTGTTAAGTGGTCTGTATGTGAAGTTCTTCAGTGTTTTACAGATTTTAGTCTGCCACTATATAAGTTAAAGTCATGAAATAGAACTGTTACAGAGGGCTTTGCACTTGATTTGGAAAGAAAAACACTTATAACTCCCCTGATCTATATATTGAAATGCACTTATTTACTGATGGAAGGACAACAGTAACAGCAACAATAAAACCTTCTCACTGTCCCACAGGTAACATTTATGCTATTGTAAGTTTAATGATTAATATGGCTAAAAGTCTCAGATGTTTTATAAGGAGGGATTGCTTTTAAGGTATTTATTGACAAATCAACAAATACCATTAAGATTCTTCTATTTTTCTTTGATACAAATCTTTGTAGTTGCTCTTCATTTTTAAAAGGAAATACTGTATGGAGGAAGGCTTCCCAATATCTGATTTCTTTGTTTCTGAAATCTATTTTTTTTTTTGTATAATCTGTATTATTTTCCTATTCCATTTTTGTGTTGTGAATTTTTCTGCTGATTTTTTTTCCTAAAGTTATGAAGGGCTTGAAATGAAAATGATGGCTTTAGGAAAAATACTTTATGCACAACACTAATAAAGCAATGTTATGTAGGGATATATACAATCTCCTTAAAATTTATTCACTATTGTTTCATCAGAAGAAATGACAGGAAGCTGGTACCTAATACAAATTGAAAGTTTTTGGTATAGAAAAATATTTCACTTTCCATTTGTGGCCTAGTGAAAAGTGCATAAGAAGGCACCATAGCAATCAAAACTTTATTATGGGAAACTTCCAAAATTTTTACAAGACTACTGTTATGTATTGTTACATCAACTTGAATCAGAACAGATATTTAAAAGGAGAGAATAGCAGGGGAAAAAAATGAGATTTTAGATCAAGAGAGATTACATTTCTTCTGTAAAATAATGGAATATTTTTTCTGTTTGAATGATATTCCTCACTCTCTGGAGAGCCAGCCTCTCATGTTAACCATTTCTTTGATGTATTTATGAAGTCAAGAAATGGTATTAATCACTTTGCATGTCACCTAATTGATTTTGTTATGTATTGGTGATTCACCCAAAGCACTATTGTGGAAATATCTTCTTCTCCGTGTTTACTATTTATACCTCAAAATCATAATTTCTCTTTTATCTTCACAATAATGATGTATGATTTCATTTTACATTTTTCTTGATTCAAGGACATTACTAATTCATCTCTGCTCAGCTTTGTAGTATATGAAGGCCTGCTGCAAGAGTAATGTCCCCTGTTTTATTATGTTGTCCTGTGAAGTTGGAGGCAGATGCTGTTGCTATGGCGGCTGAGGCTGAACCCTTCCACCAGAAGCAGGTAGGAAGTCTGAGAAAATGGCACCTGACATGGAAGTGTTTATGAAGCAAATGTGTGTCACTGAATTCCTCCACATGAAAAGCAGTGGCATGCACTGGCATTCACTGATGTTTACTGAATGTTGATGGACAACAAGCAGTCGATGTGAGCACAGTGAGGCAGTGAGTAGTGTGTTTCAGCAGAGGCGACAGTGGGCCACCTCTGGTGGAATGTTATAAGCTTGGCATGCAGGTTCTTGTTCATTGCTGGCAAAATTACATAGTTAATGGTAGGGACTGTGTTAAAAAATAGTGTTCATTAGCTTGGAGTTTGTTCTGTCAGATAGTGTTATTGTGATCTTTTATCTGTTGTATTTTTAGGAGGCATTGCTTTCAGAGTATCCAGTCCATATTATTCAGTGGAAGATTGTCTGCATCTCCTAATTAGTTGACTTGTAATACAATGTTGTTTTAATTCCAAGTTCTTAAATCTTTTTGTATGACCCCCCTTGCTGCTGTTTTTACATCGCAATCTGGATTAAGTACTGCAAGATTTTTTAGTTGATGATCAGGCTTCATTTCTAGAACATCGGTGAGATATATTTTTCCTTTCACTTTCCAACATCAATTTTTTCCTGTTTCAGCTAAGATTAGGTATTACTATGTAGAAGTACAGCTATTGTCAATTAAATCTAATTTTCTGTAGTAATATTATGTCTGTGGATTGTGGCAATTTTTTGGTGTCCCAATTTCTTTACTGGAAGGACATAACACTGATAGATTCTTCTTCCACAAACTTAGGTATACTTGAAATTAGTTGTATGTAAACATTATGTGATTGCAAGGCTTCTCTGCTTGCTCTTCCTACGATCCAGGATCCTAACAACATTGGATTAATTTTACTGTTTTTGCTCTATTACTTTGAAGAATTCATGGCAAATGATTACAGTTGGGATTTCATGAAGGAAATGTGTGCATTAGACAGAAATTCTCTATTATACATAGAGAAAAATTTTGTCTGGAAATAATGTTAAAGCATAAGGGAACTGGTGACATCAGTCTCGTCACCTCTCAAACTTATTAAATAGAATTTTATTTGGAAATATGCTTTACAAAAAAGCAAGAATGAATTTTTTTTTCCCAGTTGAAGGAGAAAAGATCTATTTCTTTGTCAAGTAAGCAACTCTACTAGTCCAAAAACATGCATGCATATACATACAAGGGAAAAGATAAATTGGGCTATGTCAGGAAAAACTGAAATCTCCTGGGCTGCCAGGAAATTCTTGCAGCCTAGTAGCGAAGATAAATTGCATCATTTAGAGTTTAAGATAACACCTAACCATATCTGTCATCACATCACCATCTCTACCCTAATATGGCCTGTCTGTATGCCTGATGTGCAGAAGATGTATGGAAGACTGAGGCTTTATTCAGTTCAGAGGGTCGTCACAAGCGTTTTTAATCCTTGTTCTTAAGTAGGGACTCTTAGCCTTTTCCAAAAGTGCTTAATCTCCAACAATATACAGTCTTTAACAGTGAAGTGCCTGCTTATCTTAAATACCTGTTTCATTCAAAAGTCTAAGACAGATATTCTACATTAATTTTTAAGGATAGTATGTATGCTGGAACTTCACGTTTAAATCATTGTAAAGATTCATCCAGTTACTAATGTGCATTTGTATACATCTCACATTCAAATGCAGAAAATAGGCGCTCTGATTTTAGCTCGAGATATTTCATGTTAGTGTTTTTCTAAAGCTTTTACTTAGATTTCTTCTTTGTATTACCATTGATTTCATGGTTTCTCCACTTAATTTTCATTTTCACTTCATGCATTTTTATTTTAGATTATTTAGATCAGAGAACCTTAAAAAGATCTGGAATTGTGCTTTTAAACTATAGTTTATACATCCAGGTATGCTACATTACAGAGACAAGGATAGGTTTTATTTTAGTCACCTTTTAAAATATGATCATAAAATAAGACGAGCTGTTGTGATTTTCTTTCCATTACTTTGAATAACTACTTACACTCTTGCTGAATGATATGCCCGTTGCTGATGCTTATAATTGCATATCGATCTATTTATTTTCAAAAGTGACTTCAAAATAAAAGTTGTTGTGAAATACTGTCATGATGCTCAGCAAACTCATGTTGACAGCTCCAAGGAAATTCAGTAATTGGTCTGATATAACAAGTACTAAGTAAAAGAAATTATAGCGTTTTCTGTTTGGGTTTAAACGTACATAATAAAATTGTTAGTTCTGTGTTGAAGTGAAATTGTTATTCTTACAGAATTCTACCTTAAATCCACTTTAAATGTTATACGTTCAGTGCCTTATAAATATCTGTGAAATATGGTTATCAAGTCTGGGAACAAAAGAAGAATTAGCCAATTCATTGTAGAAACCTGTCAAGTAAATCTAAGTGAAGTATTCAGCTCCTGTTTATCATGATATTCTTAAAAAAAGCTGTTGAGGATAGAGAGCAGTTAACTGAATAAGATCTTATATTTTACGTAAATCAAATATGTTGTTGGATCTATGATGTATTCAGCATAAATATGTATTTGTTTATTATAGTTAGAATACTTATAGTAGTATTTGTAAAATAAATCAATAAGTTCAACTGTTGAATGCCTAAAGTGTATGATCCAATTTAAAGCATTCCTTCCTTAAAAAAAAAAAAATACAAAACTGTTTGTTCCAAGTTGGTGTACTCTGCCAATAAAATATGATCTCCATTATAATAACCTACTTTATGAAGATTAAATGGTTTTGCAATTCAAACAAGGTAAAATTGGTTTAAAGTAAAATCAAACACTAGTTTGCTAGTTTAGGATTTGAATAGTGAAATGAGAAATCTTTTTTTTATATTGCTTTTGTGCACTGGTCAGCTAAGAAGTAATTGCTTTTTATAAGGCAAATTTGCTTTTACTTTTCTTAGGTAATGAAATGAATCTGAAACATTTCCTTTGAAATCAAAGTCACTATCACTCAAATGTCACGAGCAGAATTCCATCATATAGTTTCAGGAAACACATAATGAGAAAGTTGAACTTGGAAATGATTGACAGAAGGTTATGAGAAAGCTTTAATACAGATCAATCATAATTATCTGTGTTGTAATCTGTACTGTTTTTAAAATTTTATTTGTTTTATTTTTTGATATTGCTAATGTACCAAAAAGACATTTGGAAGCTATTTGGAATTACTTCAAGATGCAAGTTGGAAAATCTGCAGATTCATTTAAAAGAAGATGAAGTGATTTATTTACTTATTTATTATTGTTATTTAGTATCTCATGAAATTTGTGCTGAAAAGTATTCTCACTGACACAAAAAGGTTCCAAAATATAGTATGCAAAATTATTCAAGAAAAAAAAATTCTAAGACAGACTCAAATCTTTACAGTAAACAGATATGCATAAAGGTCTAACAATGAGATTATCCCTAGGAGTAAAGATATTCAGTTGCATAAAATCAAAGCTTATTAAAGGAAAAATTAAGTCAAATATAGGTTAGCTCATCTCCAGCCTAATCACACATTCAGAAGAGGTGACTTTATCAGTGGTCTGAGAAATGCTTTTTGGGAGCAGAAGGACAAAGAATGTAAATTAGGTCTCAGTAGGAGAGCTGCATACTTCTATCAAAATAAAAAGATATTGGAAGCAATGTTGCAATAGGCTCACAAAGTGGAAAAATTTTCGAGCCTGTCCCAATGATTCTGTCTTTTTTTTTTTTTAAACAAGCAAAGGGATAGGTTGAGGGCCATAAAGCTGTGAATTAAACATAGCTTCATGTTAATGTAAAGTTGTTATATCATTGTCATGGGAGACTATATTTAGAAGATATTCTAAATGCTGCTGAGAAACCGACGAGGAAAAATAATGCACAGAACCACTATGGTAACGCTGAAGCCCTGTGGCATGAATGAAGATTCAATATCTAGCATTCTGAGGAAGACTTAAGTGGCAGAAGAGAAGGAGATTGATTCTATGTGCTAAATACAGTTTTAGCCATTTGAATTACCAATAGGCTGGGAGGCTTCTGGTGACAATGGATAAATCTTGGCAAGAGCTTAAGTGCAAAATGCTAACAGTGGGTGTCTGCTTTATAATCAGACCCAAGAACAGAATGACAGTTCTCTAAAAGCTTATTTATATGTAGCCAGAGAGAAATGTACATCACTGTGGAGATCATGGAAATCTTTACGTTAAGTTTCCCTGATAGAAATGGCATTCAAATAATTTGAAAGAAAATCTGAAATCCTAGCAGACAGTTCCTTACTCATTTGCATACTGAATGTTGCTAATGAAAAATGTTAGTCTGGACCTCATCCAGACTGAAAAGGAAGACTGTCACAGCTTTCTAGGAGGAGTATTTTGTAATCCTGTTCATTAAAAATAAAAATAAAAAAAGACCAAATGAATTCTAAGATAAATTCAACAAAGGAAATAGATTAAAAAGAAAAGAAAAAACAGTTGTGTAAGGTAAGTGGTTGGTGCAGAAAAGTGTTATTGCATTGCATTTTAGGCAGAAGAATCTCCTCTTAATTTTAATGAGCAGCTTTATTTTAGAAAAAAGTTAGATAGAAATGTAACATGCAAAATTTTGCTTAACAAAAGGAGAAGTATAGAAGTAGGTGTAGAAATATGAACATAACAATTTAGAATTATAGAAAGCTAGTTATGAAATAAAGGAACAAAGAAAATTTATAGACAGAAGATTCTGGTTAAGTGTCTGCTGTCAAGTAATGATATTGCATCAAATTAAAGTACAATAACATTTTTAGGTGTTGGAACAGAAAATCTAAATTAGAGATGTTATTTCCTCTGCCTTTGTCACTTTTGTAATCAAAATAGAATACTGTCCAGTTCTGGAGTTAACAACTTGAAAAAGATGCCAGTAAATTGAGACAGATTCATAAAGCCATGACAGTGATGGAAAACGTGCCTTGTGATGAAAGATACAGCTGTGTGTGTCACCAGAAAGAGTGCTAAGAATCAGTTTGAAGGGTGCATAATATATCCAATCATAGCAACTGGACACACATAGAAATACAAAGTGCTTGGGAATTTAGTATCATATAAATTTTGTTTTACTTCAATTTAACATTTTTGAAAGAGGGTAATTAGCCATCACAGAAATTGCTAGGCACTGTTATTGCTGCTTTTTTTGTTGGTTTGTTGGTTCGTTCGTTTTTTTGTTTGTTTTTTTTTTCCATCACTAGTAATTTCAAAATTAAAATTGAATTATTTTTTTCAGAGGAGGATATAGTGCAGAAGTAAACTCACAGGTGTGCTGGAACCTATACTGTGCAAAAGACCATGGTAGAGAATCATGGTGTCATTTAGAGTTCTTTTTGGAAGCACCTTGTAAAAAACACCCTACTAGTTACGTTCTCGAGGAAATGTGCAAAATATAATGATGATGCTGCTGTATACAGTTAGTAAAGTCCAATGAATTTCTGTCTGTATCTCTCTGTAGTCTGTAGTATGGCTAGGCACCTGGAGAGGTAGGACAGGTACGAGGCTGGATTCTCCCATGCTGTGTTCCTTTCATTAGAAGTGATTTATTTGGGAAAATGATGTATGTTATCATTTTTCTTACCTCCAGTGTATGGAAAGTGTTTGTTGAGTTGTCTGTTATCAGAAGGGCAGTGAGACCCTACAGAGCGATCTGGATAGCTGATTCAACAAGACCAAATGCCGGGTCCTGCACTTTGGCCGCAATAACCCCAGGCAATGCTACAGGCTTGGGGCA